>PVJH01009381.1:0-79530 GCA_004026705.1 Nesogale talazaci | reverse complement strand
TCAGTAGAGGGATTGCAGGGTCATATGGTAGCTCAATTCCATCTGTTTCAGATATTGCCAAATTGATTTCAATAGTAGCTGTACATACCTACAGGTTCACCAACAGTGGATAAGAGTCCCTATCTCCCCACAGCCTCTCCAACACTTGTTGCTTTCTGATTTTTTGAATTGTGCTATCTTTGAGGGTATTAGGTGGTATCTCATTGTTTTGATTTGCATTTCTCTTATGGCCAATGGAATCGGGAATATTTTCTGATAAGCTTATTGGCCATTCTGATTTCTGCCTCTGTGAAACTTCTGTTCAGGTCTTTTGTCCATCTCCTTAGTGGGCAGTTGGTTTTGCTCTTTTTGGAAGCCAACAGGGTTTTGTAGATTTTAGTAATAAGACCTTTATCTGATTTGTCATTGCTAAAGATGTTTTCCCTGTCTGTCTGTTCTCTTATTACTCTCTTGGTGAATTCTCACACAGGTGCACAGGTGTTTTATCTTCAGTATATCCCACATGTCTATTTGTGCCTTCTCTGTGTTTGTGTTCTTCCCTATTTATGATAGCCTATGTAATCCCTGTGTCAGTGTTCTCAGGTTGGTCCCAATTCCCTTATTGATGGCCCTAATAGTTTGGAGTTTTACTTCGAGGTCTGTGATCCAGGTCTGTGAGCTAATTCTAGTGCATGAAGTAAGGTAAGGGTCTTGTTTCATTTTTCTACAGGTAGATATCCATTTTTTTTCAATGCCACTTTTTGAACAGTGTGTCTGTTTCCCATTTGATATTTTTGGGGCTCTTATCAAATATCCGTTGTCGGTAGGCTGATGTTTTTATTTCTGGGTTTTCAGTTTTTTTCATTGATCTGAGTATCTATCATTATGTCAATACCATGCTGTTTTGACTGCTGTGCTAAAGTCAGGTAAAGCAAGTCCTCTCATGGTGTCCTTATTTTTGAGAAGTTCTCTACTAATTCTGGGCTTCTTCCTTCTCCATATGAAGTTGGTAATCATTTTTTTCCATTTCTTTGAAGAAGGATGAGAGTAATTGTATTAGTATTGCATTAAACTTATATAGTGCCTTGGGTAGAACTGTCATCTTTACTATATTGAGTCCCCCGATTCACGAGCATGGACTATTTTTCCATTTATTGAAGTCATTCTTGGTTTCTTGTATTAGTGTTCTATAATTTTCATCATATAGATCTTTTAGTCAGGTATAACCCTAGATATTTCAATTTGTGCTTGACAATTGTGAAGTGTACCTCTTTTTTTTATCTCCTCTTCTCTGGTCTTATCTGATGTATATAGAAATCCAATAGACTTCTGATTGCTGATCTTGTATCCTGCACCCCAGCAGTGTGGAATTTCCCTCTTAGTGACTCTCCTGTGCTGGTTTTTTATGGCGTCCTTTTGGGACATGTTACTCTGTTGCCATCTTGCAGGGAGACTTTTCTGATTCACCTCGTAATGCATGTACATTGGAATGACTTATTTGTCAGTATCGATTAATGCAGGAACTGTCAAAGAAGAATAGAGGAACACAGAGAGTCACTCTGTCCCCCCAGATTGGTGGAATTTCAACCAGGTCAGAAGTTAGCATATGATCAAGACTGAGGATATTGAAGGAAGAAGTCCAAGCTACATTGGGAGAATTGGTGAAAAATAAGGCTCAGATGGAATACCAACTGAGATGCTTTAATGTATCCTTACAGCACTGAAACCACTTGCTTTTAAAATTTGGAAGATAGTTACCTGGCTAAACAACTGGAAGAGATCTGTATTTTTCCCAATCCAAAGAAAGTTGATCCAGGAGAATGTAGAATTTGTCAAAAATGCTAATAATGTCACACATAAGTAAAAGTTTTCCTTGGATGACTCAAAACATGGTTCCAGCATTACATTGACAGTGTCTTGCCAGGAATTCAAGCTGAATTCAGAAGAGAACATGGAATGAGTGGAGTCTTTGCTGATGTCAGAAGGATCTTGGCTAAAAGCAGAGAATACTAGAAAGTTGGTTAACTTTAATATACATGAAAAGGCATTGAATTGTGTGTATCATGGAAATTATGAATAATATTTTGAAGAACGGGAATTCCAAAACACCTAATTGTGCTTATGTGGAATCTATCTGTTCATAGATCAAGAAGTAGTTATGCAAACAGAACAAGGGGATATGACATGGTTGAGAGTCAAGAAAGTTGTGCTCTAAGAATATATCCTCTCACCAGATTTATTCTTTTTTTTCCACCAGACTTATTCAATCTGCATGTTGAGCAAGTAATTTAAGAAGTTGGACTGTGTGAAGAATATGACATCAGGACTGAAGAAAGATTCCTTAACAATCTATGATATGCAGATGATGCAATATTGCTTGCTGGAAGTGCAGAGGATTTGAAGCACTTACTGATGAAGACCAAAGGCTACAGCATAAAGAAAACAAATTTCCTCACAACTGGACCAATAAGCAACCTCATGAAAAACTAAGAAAAAATTCTAAGTTGTCAAGGATTTCATTTTACTTGGACCCCCAGCAATGCTCATGGAAAGCAGCAGCCAAGAAATTCAATGATGTATTGCATCGGGCAAATCCGTCGCACAAGACTTCTTTAAAGTGTGCAAAAGCAAAATAGTCATTTCAAAGACAAATATATGCCTGGTCCCAAACATGGCAATTTCTATGGCTTTAAATATCACTGAAGTTAGACAATGCATATGGGAGACTGAAGAACTAATGCATTTGAATTATTGTGTGGGCAAAGAATGTTGACTATACAATGGACTGCCAAGTAAATCTGTCTCAGAAGAAATGCAGCCAGAATGGTCTTTAGAAGCAATGATGGCGATCCTTTGTGTAATAGCTTTTAAGCATATTATCAGGAAGGACCAGGCCCTAGAGAAGAATATCATATTGGGTAAAATAGGTGAACAGTGAACAAGAGGAGACTAATGAAATGGATTGACATAGTGGTTGAAACAATGGGCCCAAACATAGCAGATATTGTGGTGATGGCACAAGACCAGGCATATTATTGTTCTGTTGTATAAAGGGTCAAGTTGAGTTGAACAGCACCTAATAGCCACCACCACCACCACAATTCGTATGCTAACATTGAGGAACCAGTGCAGCAGGTTCAAGCCATCATACACTCTCACTCCAATTAGTGCAAGATCTTTCTCTCTTGCCCCTGTTCCAGACATGGTTGGCTGTCTACTAAGAAGCAAATCGACTCCTTTTAAAATAAGAACTTCAATTTTGTCCAGTCACCCAAGCCTTCATGTCCTCTGCAGCTCACATAATGAATATTGATAGGTCCGAACATAGTAATTCAGTTCCCCATGTCAGTGACTGATGTAGGGCTCTGTGTGTATGACAGCTGTAACCAATGAGGCATGACTGGGAGAAAATTGAGAATCTTCTTGGAAGAAGGTTCACAAGATCGTGGTGGTCATCTTGTGTCTAGAATTGAAGAATAAGAGACTTGAATGAAACCACAGTCCTGGTGCCCCCTGTGCTTCTGCATGAACCCCCATAAACAATTACAGTCTTGGAAACTCACAGGGGCAGTCCTCCCCTGTCTTATAGGGTCGCTCGGAGTCAGAATGGACTCTATGGCTGTGAGTATGGTTTTGTTTGGTCAATGCCAGAGTCCTGGTGGTGTCTTGGGTTTCATGTTGGCCAGCTTACCACAAGGATTAGCAGTTTAAACTCACCCTCCACTGCTCAGGAGCAAGATGAGGCTTTCAGCTCCCATAAAGTTTAACAGCTCCGGAAACCCACAGGGCCAGTTCTGCTCAGTCCAGAGGGTCGCTTGGAGTCAGCACAGACACCTGGCAATGATTGCTTTCAAATAAACGTCAGCGAAGTCCCGGGGGAACTGTTGGGTGAACGTTGAACTGCTAATTACAAAGTCAGTATTCAGAAAACCCCTAGTTGCTCTGTGGGAGAAAGGTGAGGCCATCTGCACCAGGAAAGAGTTATAGCCATTGAAACTCTATATAGAAGCCCTAAGAATTGGAATGGACTTAATGGTAGTGAATTTTGGTCAACCTGCTGAGACTTTGTGTTATGTGAGACAATAAATGTACAGAATAGTCATTTTAGTATAGAGTACTGCCGTGTGTACCTGACAGCATCTTCATTCATTGATATCATTCAACACTCAAACATCCTTATCTTTAGAAAATAACATAGCAATCCAAGAATGCTGTACCCTTTCTTACTTTCCTTTTTATTTTTTTGGGGGGCATCACGGCCTGTGGTGGTCATGGGCGCTACCCAGTGCTGCTCCTGGGAGCCGCCGCTGGATTTGAACTACCAAGCCTGCGGGGCACAGTCCCGCACTCAACCACTTACGCCACCGGGGCTCAGCCCCACTGTACCCTTACTTAAAGCGCTTCAGCAACTTTCCATTGAGTGTAGGATAAGCACCAAACCAGAGATGTGGACTGTGGGATCCTCTGTGAGCTGGCCCCTCCCCTTCTCCTATCGCATCTCCCACACCCCCTTTCCTAACTTCCCACTCTCTTTCTGTTCTCTAACACTTTGGATTCGTTGTACTCAGAGCTTTGGGGCTTGCTGTTTCCATTGCTTGGGTTCTACTGCTTGTTCTGTATTTCATGTTTTCACTTCATTGTCATTGGGGACTTAGTTCTGGTGTGATATTCCCCAAGAGAGGCCATTCTTTCAGTTCTTATCCTCTGTAATCATCTCATGTGTTATTTTGTTTACCTGTTTACATTTTCTCCAATAGGGACTCTAAACTACCAAAGCAATGGCCTCATCTGCTTGCTCACATTCAATGCTTAACCATTGTTGAGATTTAATACAATGGGGGTCTCCAAAGGTTCATGGAGAAATGACATCTTTTAACTCCACTTTTGCACAAACTTTTGGCTCTCCTTGTATGTGTGTGTATACATTTGTTTGAATTTTATTTCTTTATTTTGCTTTTGGTTTTGAGGTCACACATAAAACATCAACCAATTCAGCATTTTTCTACATGTGCAAAAAGTGATGTACATAACTGTTAGTTTTGCCTCAATCTCACTCTTCTTTTTGAGCGGTTCCTCTCTGGTTAACAGATTCACTGTACTCACAAGCTTCCAATTTAATATTTCAAGTTGCTCTTGTCAATTTGTTGTCACAGAGATAGATCAGCAAAGAGTACAATGCTCAAGGCAGTGGAGTTTAATAGTTGTTGAATAACTAAGTTAAAACTTTTATTGAATTTCATTCATAGGAAAGTTTTCTGTTTTCTAAACTATGTGACAACTTGACTAAATCTGAGTATTTTCCATGAAAAACGAGGGCTCCTGTAAGCAGCTGTTCAAGACACACTTGTTCTCTACTCATCTGCAGAGCAGAAAGAGTCAGGAATGGGAGAAAGAAAGGGAATGTATAGCTGATTGCTTCCATGAATAAATAGCTGTCTTCTTTGCTGTTAGACTTGAATGGTACCTGCAAGTGTCGACGATTCCTGATCAAAAGAGAGAAATGCAGAACAGATTTCAAATTTTCATGGAATCCAGAATTTCTGGAGCCATAGATGTCTAATGAATCCCTGAAATTATTGCCTTGTTATAATATTTAAATTGTAACCCCCAAATATTGTTTCATGTGTACTCGAAACCAAACAACAGTTTGTCTTAACGAATAAAAAAATATCTGCCTTGAGTTTTGTGCTGTTTTAAGAGCTATGGCATGAGACCAAATTGATAACGGCAGCTTAATGATTAGATAGGACTCTTAGGGGACAGTGAGTTTATGTTAACAGCAGGAGGAACAACTCACAAAATGAAGGTGAGTTGGTTGCCCAACTCCGAGAATGTAATCAATGGCTTTAAATTGTACATGTAAGACTTGTCAAATTGGTGCATGTTTTGGTGTCTGTATTCTCAGTAATAACAACAAATACAATATAAATTGTATTACTAAGAAGCAAACAAACATGGGATCTGAAGTTTTGTGAGGTTTTTCACTCAAGACTTAAGTCAAGACAAGAGGTCTGTGGCCCTCTTGAAGAGGTCGTGTTCACTTCTCTTGGAGAAGGTTCATAGCTTTTGTCATTTACTTGATAAGACATTTGTCTAAAAGGTTAGAAATCACTTGTTATTTTTCTGTAGTCCCTTTGCATACTGTGAGATAGGGTTCTCACTCATGAACTACTTTAAGAATGTGCAGGGCAGTTAAAAGATGTTTTTCTCTTCCCCATCACATGAAGGGATCCTGATGCCGGTGTGGGAGAAGATCCCATTTCATTTCTGCAGAATCTGTGTTTTCAAATATGTTTAGTGGATCTCTGAGGTACCACAGACATACTGCAGGGTTTTTGGTGGGAAGAAAGGATATGTCAAAAAGGCAGAAGTGAAGCTGCTTCCAAATTCAACCTGGGAAAATTCTATTTTTTCTGATTGCATATAAGTTTTACATGTGTTTTCATATAAAATATGTTTTATTTTAAGGAAACAACATTTTATTATATGATGTAAAATAATGCCAAAGAACATGAATAATAATAATAATACATAAAATGTGAAAAATATTAATTAGAAAATAACACAAAATAATTATGAAAATATAAGAAACTCACAATATTTACTTTTAAAAATATTCAGAATGAGAAAGTGGTTGTAAATCACAAGAGGTTATAGTGTAAAGTTCTGTAAACATTATGTATTAATATATTGATGAAGTAAGCAGTAATCTATAACATGTGAATTATTAATATTTACTAAAGAATTAAAAATAAATTCAATAGATCCCAAGCAATAAAATAAACTGAAAAATATGATCATAAATATCTATTAAAATTTACCACCAGATGACTTTGATGAAAGCTCCTATAACCTCTAGTAAAAAATAATTTCCATGGTCCTGAACACTTTTTGGATGAAAATATTATTTATTTTTAGGATTTTATTGTTTTATGTAACATGAGTAAATATAACTCATAATCACACAATAGATGATTCATAGTCCATTGACATTATCAAGCCTATGATTGTATCTGAAGTATTCCAAAATTCCAGTTAATAATACCTATCAATGAAAAGGGACAAATAAAATAAACAAAAAGGCATGTGGCATTTGTATGTTTCCAAAGTTAATCATCCCATTAGATTTTTAAATTTTTCTTTTAAAAGTTTAATTTAATTAAGAAGACTTATGATGTTGGAATGCTACCTATGTCATCCATCTTGGCTGTCTGTAAGTGTAAAAGACATAAAGTGTGGGGCCAGATGGGCCATTTGTTTCTTTAATAGTGGTATTGGCATTTACTTCACATATCCTGCAATTTAATCATGTTAAGAAGAGTTGTAGCATCGCCACAATCAGTTGCAAGACATTTTCTTCTCACACCCATTGTTGGCTCCTTGTTCTGCCTCCCCTCCCATGCCATGCCCCAACTTATTTACTCATCTAGCTAATGTATTTATAGTCTTACCTATCCTAGATTTCATATATAGAAAATCATGTAAAATATAAATAAGATGCAACAAATAAAAATCCAGCAACAATGGCTACATAAAACACAAACCTCATGAAAAGAAAGCAGAAAATGTTAAAAAACTAAAATAGCTGAAAGATATTTCAAAAGGGAAATCAAATGATAAGTTCTAGCATTTTTAACCAAACTACTTCTGCCACAATCAACTTTCCAATACTCTCTGTCTGATAGCAAGAATACTCACATCCCAGGAGTATGATCAGAGGAGTCACCAGAGGACTAATTTATGCATGGATTAAATCCTGCAATTGGATTTTGGGTTTCCACTGTCATCGTAGTCTCCTGCAAACTAAATGTTCATAATTTAAACTCTGATACCCCTCCCTCCTTTGGATTTGGATTTTATTTTTTACAATCCTTGAACCACACAGGCTGATGTGCATCTTTCATGTGGACTGAGTTGAAACCTCCCTGAGAGAACTGCTTGTTTGAAGACAAGTCTTTAAGACCCTAGATGCTATTCTTTCTAAGGTTTGGGCATCATCTAGTGTCTTCACCACGTTTTGCTACAGAACCCATTATCTTCGGTGATCTCTTCATGGATTATTCTTAGATTAGAGCCAGTGTTAAGTGCAAGCAGTATGGGCCATTTCTAAACTAAATCTTTGCCATTTAGTCAGAACCAAGGTACAATTTTGATGGTCTTCTTTGGATTATGCTTTATAAATGGGGCTCACATAATAAAGGATGTAAATTTATAAATTTTCGTGGTTCATATAGTAAAGGCCTGAATGTAGCCCAAACCTCTGTCAGCTCCCTGTCAATGTATCTGTGCAACTCTTGTTGGAGGACATTCAGAAAAATTTTACTTGTGCGGGCTATCAGTGATATTGTTCTATAATTTGAGTATAATTTGGGTCACCTTTCTGTGGAATGGGTACAAATATGAATCTCTTCCAGCCAACGAGCTGTCATCCAAAATCTCCTGACAGAGACAAGTGAGTGCTTCCAGCACTTCATCAATGTGTTGAAACATTTTCATTTGTATTCCATCACTTCCTGGAACCTTGATTTTGGCTAATGACCTTAAGACAGATTGAACTTCTTCCTTCGGCACATTGGTTCTTGTTCACATGCTACTCCCTGAAATGAGGTACAAGAGATACAGTTTCTGATGTCGGAGGAATCCTGTCTGAAAACAGACAATGCCAGAAAAATGCTTACTCGTGTTTTATTCACTATGCAAAGGTGTGGGTCACAAAAAGGTATGAAACCTTGAGAAGAATGGGCATCCAGGACACTTCGTTGTGTTCACAAGAAACTTGTACATGAATTAAGAGAGAATTGTGCAAACAGAACAAGGGAATACACCATGGTTTCAAATGCAGGAAGGTGTGCTTCAGGGTTGTAACCTCTCACCATACTTATTTAATCTGTATGTTGAGTAAATTATTAGAGAAGGTGGACTAGATGAAGAAGAATGTGGTATCAGGATCGAAGGAAGGCTTATTAATAAACATTAAGGCACCGATGACACAATCTTGCTTACCAAAATTGAGAAAAATTTAAAGCATTTGCAGATGATGATCAAGGATTACAACTTGCAGTATGGATTATGATTCAATGCCAAGAAGACCAAAATCCTCACAACTAGACCAATAGGTAACATCCTATGTCCAAATATTATGTCCAAAGGAGCAAAGTTAGAAGTTGTCAAGGATTTTGTCTTGCTTGAATCCACAATCAGTGCTCCTGGAAGTAGAGTCAAGACATAAAAAGAAAAGATTTACTGCATGAGGTAAATCTACTGCACAAGACCTCTTTAGTGTGCTGAAAAGCAAAAACATTACTTTGAAGACTAAAATGTGCCTGACCCAAGCAATGGTATTTTCTTTGTCTTAAATGCTTGTGAAAGTTGGACATTGAATATGGAAGACTGAAGAAGAACCGCTGCATTTAAACTGTGGTTCTGGAGAATATTGAAAATACCATCAACTGACAAAAGAACAAACTGATCTGCCTTGTAAGAAGTAGGGTCAGAGTGTTCCCTAGAGGCAAAAATGGTGAGACTTCCACTTATATACTTTGGATATGTTTTCTGGAGAGGGACATATGCCTGGTATATGCCTGGATCTTTTAGCTACAGCTTGAGATTCCATTGAGACCTGCTTGGTTACGCTGTTGGTGCATACATTGCCTGAGCCCATGTGAGTTGAAGGACTTCCAGTATATTAACTGTTCTATGGAAGTGAGTTGAACTGAGCACTCTGTACTGCTGTGTAGACTAATTAGCTGTAATATTCCTTCTTACTGTATAAATCTATCTATCATCTATCTATCCATCATCTATCTATCTATCTATATCTACCTATCATCTATTCATTTGTTTCTCTAGAAAACTCTGACTTACACAGGTACTGAAAAAGAGGAAAGCCCTCAAGGCAATCGATTGGCATCGTGGCAGCACAGGCACAGGCACAGGAACAATTGTGAGAAGGATGAAGCACTGAGCAATGTTTCTTCAGTTGTGTATAGGATCATTAAGGTTGTAACTGACTCAATCACACCTAGGAACAGCAGCACCATAATAAAGGATCAATGTTGTTTTTGTTAGATGCTGCTGAGTCACTTCTGACTTGTCGTGAGCCCATGCATTCGCAGCAGAATTGTGTTCCAAAGAGTTTTCACGACTGTGGTCTTTCAAGAAGAGATTGGTAGGCCTTACTCTGAAGTACCTCTACATGGGTTTGAACCACCAACCTTTCAGTTTTTAGGTGAGTGTTTAACCATTCAATGGGTTCCCCAAGGATCAGTTACTCTGTTCAAACTCTAAAAGATGGTCATTGTCAAATATATTTGATTTCTATGACTTATGAATTGAAACGTAAGGAACTAGGAACAGAACTTAAATATGAGCTTATCGAATAAGAACTCCTTATCTATAAAAGTTAAAAAAGTTTTATTTTTGTCTTTTCTCTTCTTCTCTTTCTTCCTCTTCTTGTTTTGATGAAACATTAGTGGTAAAAGAAAACCAAAGGACAATCATCTAAACAGATCACAGGCAGCAAAAAGATGAACTTTTAATTTGGGTAGATTGGAAGCTTTCTAAAATAAAAATACAACTCAATAAAAGCTCATCTGATAACAAAACCAAACCCACTGCTGCTGAGTTAATTCCATTTCATAAGACAGAAAAGAACTAACTACCCATAGGCTTCCAGCCCTTTAGGTTACCAACACCATAAGGTTTTCAAAGTTCTAAATCTTTATGGACCAGAATGATTTCTCTACTGGAGCTGTTGGTGGTTTCAAACTGCCAAGTTTTGGTTGAGCTTTAACTACTGCGCGGCCAGGACTTTTCAAGCTTAAAAGTTGAGTCTTCCCTTGACATTTCCTTTTCCATATTAAAGAAAATATAAAAGGAAGAATTAACTTTAGGAAGGCTCATTTTAAAAGTGTTCCACTTGAGCTGAGCTGACAGCTGTTAGAAAGAGAGGCCAACACCACTCTCAGATGAGCCCATCAACCTCCTTAGCAGAAGCAGAAGAATCCTGAGCTTCTTGCTTTATTTGATGCATGGGATCCCACTTAGATGATGAGTGGAAACTAGGAAGGAGAAATAAAAGGTTCAAGGTAGCTTGAAGACATATTCTCATCCATAAGTTGTGGGTGATCCTGGTAGCATATCTATTTACTTCTCTTGAAAGGGATGAATTTCAAAGTGATGTTTTGAGAAGCTAATCTTGCAAGGCTGTGATGCCTCTGTTAGCACAACATGTTTCTTTTTCACAGAGTTGGTCTGCTTATGTGTCTCAGAGCCCTCCCCCCTCTTCAACTGTGCTCCATCTGTTCAGCCTGGCTTCTGAGAACCCTCCAGCAATGACCACACTCTGGGCATTCATCTCATTGCTGGAGTGTCAGAGCGTTAGGGGCTTTAATGATTCGTCATGGTTGCCCCAGCAGGGTAGATTATTAGGGGTCAGAGCTCTGGGCATGGTGTATCTTGGCAGTGCCTCAGTTTGGGATGGATGCTGTGTTTTAGCACAAGTTTCAGTAAAGATGTGCATTCTATGGTTTTTCATGCACAGTTGGCCACTTGAAGGGCGTCTTTATGAATTTGCATCTGTAAACTCTGCTGGAACTCTCAGCTGGTGCCTGAGCTCAGAGATGAAGAACGGAGCATAGCTGCTACCAGCCCTGACCTTTGGAAGTGATGGTGGTAGATAGCACAAAGGCCTTACACCCCGTGGAGCAACAGAACTCTTCTTTGTGTTTCAAACATGACTCATTCTGTGTAGAGGTTGAGTTGCATTTCAAGATGACACGTGGTGTTTAAACTTCCTGCCTCTATGAGAGAGCGGGCAGGCTGCTGAAGAGTTTTACTTTAGTACTTGAGGGCTGGAGGAAATTGGAACTTGTTCCTCTATAGAACATATGTTTATATCTCTTCAATTCAGCCTTTGTACCTAGGTAGGAGATTAAAGAGGCCCACAGTAATGGAATGACGTAAACTCACTAGTAAAATTCTTTGGAATGCAAAATAGACACAGGAGAAGCAATTTTAAAATCAATGGGGTAGCAGGAAAAATGTGGAGGAAGTGGAGCTTGAGGAAGAAGAGTGGACATGGGTAATATTGAGAGTGTGGAAAATAGCTTGAACCAGGTGCAGAGGCAAGGATAAGAGGCAGGTCTTTGTATGGACCCTGGGAATCAGTTCCATGGATAGAGAAGAAGGGGCTAGGAGATAGCACAGAGAGATTCCTTAATGGGGAGGGAGACCAGATGTCTTTGCTTTTAGATTGCAAAAGAAATTTCATAAGAAAAGGACAATTTCAAGACAGAAGGTTATCATAGTGAGTATTTAAAAAAGTTCCCTTCATTTTCCCAAATCATCAAATGTGTGGGTCCAGTGATCTGAGGTCTCCCGTAGGGAGTCAGGTGACCCCAAACTGATTAATGGGGGATAGTGGTCTTTGAAATGTCTGAAGCAGAAGAACTGACAGGGATCTCCATGTCAGGGCTTAGAAAGTGTTTTACAGAAGAAGGAAGATATAAGGTGGCATTTATAAAGTTGGGCAAGGTTCAGAGAGCCCAACAACTAGCTAACATAGGAACACTAAAAGAGTCTTCTTACCATTGCCATGGAATCAATTCTAACTCACAAGAATCCTATAAGACAGAGCAGAACTGCTCCTTTGATTTTCCAAGACTGTAAATCTTTATTTACATGTGTGCCCCTAGATCATCCCTCTCATTACTGTATAACCTAGAGCACAACCCTTTCCTGTGACCTATGTCCTTTATGTGAACAGACAGAAGACCGAAATCCTCACAACTGGACTGTGGTAGTTACATAATCTCCCATCAACTTGAAGATATTAAGGGTGAAGAAGTGGAGTCTAGCCTGTCAATCAGGTCACAACCTGACAATGCTTCCTTGTGGGTGTGGCCTTCTCATGAGGATTCTGGGAACTTCCTCTCTTTTTCCATGGAGGTGGACCACACTCTCTCTCTGCTTCACCTTCCTGTGAACAAGTCACATGGAGTTTTACTGATGGCAGCCAGAACCCTGGAGATGTGTCTAGTGCCACTGGATCCACAAGACTTTGAGTCAGATGAAGATAGGACTTTTCCACAATTGCATTTACTTCAAAATATTAAGCAAATATTAGTAACCATTTGCTACCTTAGTTATTCTCCCTAAAGGATCCAGCTATCGAGAGCCCTTAATCTCTCACACAAAAGACAGCGTTGACTCCTTGCTGTTGGAACAATGGATTAGCCCCTCCAAAATCCTCCTGAAAACTTTAACTAAATCAAGTCTCCAGCCTAAGGCACCACCACCAGGAATCTTAGGTCCCCCTATCTTGTCACATGGGGACCTCAATAACCTCCCTCCTATCACGTGTGTACCCCTAGATCGTCCCTTTCATTACTGTATAACCTAGAGCACAATCCTTTCCTGTGATGTATGTCCTTACCTATAATAGGGGCCCTTCCCTCTCCTCCCTTTCTCCATGTCCTTCCCCACCCCCCTCACTCTCTCTCTTCATGTGGACCACCAAACAGGCCCCAGAGGTGAGCATACTACCATGAAATGTGTCTGATTCCATTGTTTATATCTCTCTTGCTCTCTATGACTTTGACTTTACTATAAAAATTACTTAATTATTGCCATGCAATTTCACCTACTGGACTTGTGATATTAATGTTGGAGCCTGGGTCCCCTGACAACGTTACACTCACCTGACTATGATCTTCCTGTATTCTGCTTCACTGCATGTGATCGTGTGAGTCTGAAGACTGATTTACAGACTAGTATCAGACTTATGGGCTACTATGGGACTTGTGACCTTGATCTGAACTGGGCTCAGACTGTTCTTAACACATAATTGCTCTTTGACATAAAGCTTTCTTATCCATATATGAGTGCCTGAATTTGTTTCTCTAGTCAACCCGGATTAACACAGTAATAGGTAACATCAGGATATATAGAGAAAAGGTTGAAGCTGTCAAGGATTTTTAGTCTTGCTTAGGTCAATCGATGCTCATGGAAGCAGCAGCCGAGAGATCAAAAGACACATTGTATCAAGCAAATCTGCGGCAGAACACCTCTGAAGTATTGACAAGCGAGGGTGGAGGTGTAGCTGACCCAAGTCAGGGTGTTTTCAATAGCCTCAAATGCATGTGAAAGTTGAACGTTGACTAAGGAGGACCAAAGAAGAATGGATGCATTTGAATTTATGCTGGCAAAGAATATTGAAAGTGCTACCGACCGTCAAAAGGACAAACAAACCTCTCTCGGCAGAAATGGGACCAGAATGCTCCTTAGAGGCAAGGAAAGTGAGACTTTGTCTTATATACTTTGGACATGTTGTCAGGAGGGAGCAGATCCTGAAGAAAGGCATTCTGCTTGGTGAAGTCGAGGGGCAGTGAAACAGAGGAAGGCCTTTCAGGAGATGGATTGACACGGTGGCTGCTCAATGGGCTCAAGTTCAGGATCAACTCTGAGGAAGTATGACGCAGGGGCCAGCTCTGTTTTCTTCTGTTGTGCATAGGGTCGTGCCAACTCCAGGTCATATAGTAACAACAGCAGTTTGCTTACCTGGCTTTCTCAAGTCATTTTCACCCCTGCTTGGGGCCTCCCTGCTCTCCTCAGTGTAGAAGTATCACGCCTTTTCACAGCCCTCGGTGCAGGCGTGGCGTCATCAGTCTCTCCATGGTAAGTTTTGGGTTGGAGGGCACCTTGCATTACCCCCTCTGAGTTGTCACCGTTAGCTGCTGTCAAAAGTGGAATTCCCAGATTACCTTTCTTCTCTTATGCTTTTCTCCTTGACAACCCCCTCCCCAGCCTCATCCCGAAGTTTCACCAGAAACTGAATCTAAAGTTAAACCTAGCAAATTTAAAACAGAGAGAAATGCTTTTTTTTTTTTGCTGTGCTAATTGGATCATATAGAACTATAAAACTAAAATCAAACTCCCTGCCATCGAATCAATTGTGAGTCACAGCAACCCTGCAGGACGGATCAGAACAGCCCCCTTTGGGTTTCCAAGATTATATGATCAGACAGCCTTGTTTCTCTCTGGAGGAGCAGCTAAGGGGTTCGCACAGGTGACCTGGTGGCCAGCAGATTGACAGCTAGTCCTATGCTACCGGGGCTTCTTATACATAAGTATGGCGGGTTCTAAACCTAATAGTTTCTGAGTTACAAAAAGAACAAATTAGAGCCACACTCGAGAAGGCAGATGCAATCTGAGGATCAGCTCTCAAGTCAAGGAAGCAAGACTAACCGAGGCTAATGGAGAGAGTTCTGTTCTTGGTACACGGAGTCTCTGGGTTACAAATGAGATCCACTCCTAAGTGTGTCTCTAAGTCAGATTTGAAGGTCAATTTGAACAGGGGGGTATGGATCTTATTTAAAACCTATTTTGGTGCGAGAAAAAAACCTTGTAGCCTTTTCAATGATTGAAAAGCTGCTCAGGTAGCAATTGAAGGTGATGGTTCTGACAAGACGACCTGTCTGCATGCCCAGTGTGCAGTGCAGGGGACTAGAAAATCACCGCTGCTTGAGAAGGCTGCAGAGGAAGCAAATATTCAGGGAGAGCAGATTGCAGTCAAATGAACGATGAAGGACATATTCCCAGGAAGGTTTTTGATGATGGCCTAGCATCAGTGAGGGACCAGGAGGTATTGCCACCTTTCAGTTAGCAGCCATGTCCTTAACCATTGTGCCACCCAGAACTTTGTTTGTCATTTCTCATGCTACTTGCTCTTTTAAATTTATTTTTCATGCCCTCTCTCTGGCTAGTTCTAATTTCTTTTGAAGATCACCTGGTATTTCCCCCTGACTTGTTAGGTGTCATCAACTTGGCTTTGACTCAGAGCAGCCTTGTGTATAATAGAATCAAATGCTGCCGGTCCCCATGGTCAATGTTATATTTAATTTGGAGCCCTTTTGTCAATTCATCTCAGTGAGGGTCTCCTTATTTTTTTGTTGGGGCTCTCTCCTGTATCACGCTTGATGGCTTTCTCAAGCAGTTTACCCTCTTATGATAAACATTATGAAATTTTCAATGTCAGCAAGACAATGTCTTTCCATCCTCACTACTAAGGAGTAATAAGAAGCTGCACTTCATCCAAGATAGATTTGTTAGAAACTATTAAGTTTAAGAAACTGCACTGCCTCCAAGATAGGCCGTCCCTGGCTGATTTATTATTCTTTGCAAACAGCACAGTTTGAATGAGTCAATTCTTCTTCAGTCTCCCTTTTTCATGATCCAACTTTCATGTGCACATGAGGTGATTAAAAAATCAAGGGCTGTGTCAAGCACACCTCACATCAGAGTGATATCCTTGCTCTTCAACTCTTTAAAGATCTTGTGCAGAAGATATGCTTAATGCAAATATAATTTGATTTCTAGATCACTGCATCTATGAGCATTTTTTGTTGATCCAAGAAGAATGAAATCCTTGCCAACTTAAATTTCTTTCCCATATATTATGATGTTTCATATCGATCGACTTGTAAGGATTTAAATTTTCTTTATGATCGGCTATAGGCCACCCCGAAGCCCTTTTCTTTAATCAGTGTTTCAAATCATCTTAATTAAACTAAAATAAAGTTTTATTGCTTGATAGGCTAAACTCTACCCCTTCACTTTTAATAGTCTCAAGTAGACACTAGATTATGTAACTACCACAGACCACCCCTTATCAACTTGACACTCTCCCAAACTCTTTAACCATATATAATTTTCAAGCGAACAATAATAAAATCATATCTGTACCTAACAGGATAATCTAAAGTCTATAAAATTTAAAAATGTGCCACCCTCATTTAAACCCAGCATTCTATAAGAAAACAAAACAAAAATATTCTATACTTATGTGAACAGCTATACCTTAATCCTATGACTATATCTCAGCACCTATGAAGATTTGTAAGCCAGCCTCTTTATGCTTTTCTCCCCCATTTTGGGTATCTAATTTCTACACTACCCTCTTACATCAACTCGGAGTTCTGAGGAAACAAATCTTATCTCTGATGAGAAAAAACTTCATTCCTGTTGGAACCTGGTGAAGTCTGCATCCATAAGCAAAGTCAAATCAGGAGAGGCCATCCATAAAATCAACAGCAATATACACCAGTTTACTGGCTTAAAAATTTCTCTTAATGTGGTCAGGTTCTGGTCAACTCAATGTGGGTTGCCTCACTTAGCTTCATCAGAATGCCCATTGGTCACCTTGCCTTTAGAGCATGGGCCCCATCACAAATTCGCAACACTCCTAGCCCCCTTATACTAGGCCATGAACTTCAGGCCAGTCAGCTTGCTCTCATTTTCTCCTCTAGTCCCTGGGAGCCAGTTCCACAGATGTCAGTGGCCAGACTCAATCTGTCTCTTTATTGTTGCATTTCTCTCACTTCCACTCAAGAAGAGGGTACCGGTGGTCTCCTACCAAGCATTTCAGCTTGCCAGCAGACTCCCTTCAACAGTCAGTCATAGAGTAACAGCTCCTCCCATGTTCCAAATTTTTCCAGCCAGGAACAACCCACTAGTTCAAAATTCAAAAAGCCAATATTGGGCTGAGCCCTGGCATAATGGCATAGTGGTTGTGTGAAGGACTGCAACCCACAGGATTGGCAGTTCAAATGTAGCAGCAGCTATCCAGGAGCAAGACTGGGCCACCAGGAGGCAGTGATGCCCCCCCCCCCACTCCTCTCCAAATCAATATTTTTTCTTCAATCTGTCAATAGACCCCTAAGCAAGTCTCTTCACTTTTGAATGTCCTGAGCACTCAACACACTGGGGTGGGTCTTAACTTTTCAGAGCTTTCTGTCCAGGTGTGCCCTAAACCCATTTAAAGATCCAATTTTAATGACTGAAGGCAAGTAGTCATACAAACTCTCTGTTTTTACTTTCCAATAATCATTTCTTTCAATCATTTTATCATTAACAATAGGCAGAAGAAAGCAGTATAAAGCTGGTATAGTCATATCCTAAATACAATCTTAAAACAATCAAATTCTATCCTTACCTAAACTTTTCATAATCCTTTAATTAATCCTATTCCATTGATATGAAGTATGGCCTTAAGCCTTTGACTGAATCAAATCAGAGCCAGACTTTCTGTCAGTCATTTTGACCTTCTGTCAGCCATTTTCACTAAGAAGCATAGTCTTTGAGAATTTCTTTCTTTTTTTTGGCATCACTGCACTGTGGTGGTCGTGGGAGCTACCCAGTGCTGCTCCTGAGAGCTGCCGCTGGATTTGAACTGTTAAGCCCACGGGCCGCAGTCCCACACTCAACCACTTACACCACCAGGTCTCAGCCAGGTCTCTGAGAATTTCAAGAGGTGATTAGTCCTCTGAGCTCAAAATACACATTAATCACATTCATTTTTGTCATTTCAAATAGGACAAACCAAACAAGAGAGTCGCAGCTTTAATTTCCCATATTCTTGCTAAAAAACAACCCAGTGAACAACCCTCTTTGGCCATATCTGACCTCTGACTAACTAAGAAAATTTACCAGGAGGCAGAGGTCAAACAGGCATCCACTCTCCATCTTTATGATTTGTTTCTCTAGTAGCCCACTCCCAAGCTACCATAATGTGTTAGTCTGAGTGGACTAGAGAATGTAACTACCACCCCTTGTCAACTTGATACTTTCACGTCACTCTTTAGCCATATATGATTTTCAAACAAACAACCATAGACTCATATCTGTACTTAACAGGATAAACTGAAAGGCATAACATTTTAAAATGTGCCACCCTCATTTAAATATAACATCCCACAAGTGAACAAAACAAAGCTATTCTATACTTATGTAAACACTTAACACCTTAGTCCTATGAATATATTTCAAAATGAGTGCATCGAGTTGTGACCTGATTGACAGGTTGAACTCCACCCCACTCACTTTCAGTGGTCTCAAGTTGACACCAGATTATGTAAGTACCACCACCACACTTTGCTATAGCTCCATATCTTGAGTAATCTCTTCAGGAGGGTGAGCATAAAGCAGGGCATCTTATAAAAAAATTGTTATATTGGGGCTAGTGATTCTTCCTCAAAATGTGATGCTATGTTCTTCTTCATATAACCAAGATTCTAGATAATCTGCTCAGTGTATAAACTGAAGAAGTAAGGTTAAAAAATACAACCCAACTGCATATCTTTTCCAATTTAAAACCATAGAGTATCCTCTCGCTCTGTTGATTAACTGCTTTTTTGGCAAATAGACTGACCGTAGATAGGTATTTTGGAATGCTCAATCTTTTATAGATTGCTTGTAAATTTTCGTGATCCCCACAATCCAATTCTTACGACTAGAAAACAATGCGACTAAACATCTCCTTCACATATGAGTGAAACGCTCCGTTGTGGAGCAGCTTGATTTGTGGTAGAATACAAGTGAATGAAAGGTATGGGGGAACGCGAAGCGGGTCTCCTTAACCTGGTCGAAAGAGAACAAGTTCTGAACACAGCCTGAAGAATCAGATCACAACTTCTGATTCCAACTCACGGAGAGCACATGTGTGCCACCGTTGAACCGAGTTCCGTGGGCTTCTCAATTACTTTGCTCGCTCAGTCCTGGAAATTGAGTAAGGCTGAGCGATGTGCCAGGGAAATGGGGAAGGGCACTGTTCCAGGTAGAGGGACAGCAAGGGGAAGACATGAGCTAGGAGCACCGTGCTTCCTACAGGGAGGTAGAGGAAGAAAACAAGGGCTGAGCATGGAAGATTTTCTTTTCGCGCTCCCCAAAGAAAGCAGATGTCAGCTTACACTCCTCTGCAAGAGAAATCTGTCACCCTGTGTCATTGGGCAAGCTTCTTGGAAAGACCTCTCTGAAAGGTTAAGGAGCAAGGATGCCACTTTGAGGACAAAAATGGGAGCTCCCCCAAGCCATGGTGTTTCCAATGACCTCACATGCATGTGAAAGCTGGACACTGGAGAAAGGTGATCAGAGAAGAATTGAGGCTTTCGAATTGCCTTGGCAAATTATCAAACACATCGCAGTCTGCCAAAAGCCTAAATAAAGTTGTCTTGGAAAGAGTACTGTTAGAATGCTCCTTAGAAGCTGGGGTCGTGAGACTTCGTCTCCTCTCCTTTGGGCATGTTATCAGAAGAGACCAGTTTCTGTAGACAAAGGGCATGATACTTGATAAATTGGAAGGTCAGTGAAAAAGAGGAAGACCCTCAATGGGGGGATGGACTAACACGGTGGTTGCGACAATGGGTCCCAACATAGCAACCATCATGGTTGCTATGGTAAAGGACCAAGCCAGTTTTTGTTCTGTTGTACGCAGGGTTGCTATGCGTCGCAACAGGCTCAACAGCACCTAATAGCCACAACAGCATTTAGCGACAGCTCCATAGTTAGTAAGCTCCCTGGAGGAAAGGAAGGTCTTCCTTATCTTTATATCTTCTTGCTTACGACACCGTAAAGGCCATCTAGTGGCTGACTTGCCATCAGCAATTACCAGTGGTTCAGTGAGCAGATAGATAGGCTTTAGGGAGCAAAAGGAAAGAACTTTAGAGAGAAAGAAATCAAGAGGTGAAGTGTTCAGGAGAGGAAAGTAAGCAAGGTCAGATGATGATTCACTTTAATATTCTCCCTAAAGCAAAACACAGTGATCAGGGACATTAGAACTTTTATTGGGAGCCTGGAGGCAATCTGAAGTAGCCACAGTGAAGAGTTCACCAAAGGGATGGAGAAAATGAAGAGAAGGGCATGGGTGTCATTTTGTGACTGCAAGAGAAGCTTATATATCCTTGCCTACTGATGGAAAATACAGATAGTGAAAATGATGCTTAGCATGAAATCATAGTCAGAGTCATATGAGTGACCCTGAGTAAGTACATGAGTATTGTGAGAATTCTCTAAAGAAACAAAGCCAGGATACTAATAATTCTCTCTCGATATTTATATAGATAGAAGGATATCTAACATAAGAAATAGTTAACTAATCTATAAAGCAGTACAACTCACTTGCATGAGACAGCTAGTACACTGGCTGTCCTTTGAGTTTTGAGGGCCGCCGAGTAGTCCTTTCTGGAGCAATTCAGGTTATCCAGCCACCAGTCAGCAAACAGCAAAGCAGGTCACCAACAGTGAGCCAGATGACAGAGTCCAACAGTCTCCAGCTCAAGAGATGTATATTCCAGGAGTGTGGTGAAGTAGGGCTTGAAGGAACATCAATTCACAGCAACACAGTCCACAGAGATCTCCATTGGAGATCGAGGAACAGGACAAACAAGGCAGCTGACTGGTCTGAAGATCCAAGAGCAAGAGAGCAAGGGTGGGGGGATCGCCAAGCTATTTATAGCTCTGCCCTTCAATTGATCTCACATGTGTTCATTGGCCAGGTTGTCACAACAAACCTACCTTTCTTCTTTGGCCATGTTGGCACAATAAGCCTGCCTATCACAATGAGCAATCATAAATTAAAGCATTCTAGAGCTGAAACTGGAAAAGGAATTCTAGAACATTTCATTTCGCTGATGGGGAATCTGGACACTGACCAAGAAGTAGTCATTCAAACAGAGCAAGAACTCCTGCTTACCATTTGACCCAGGGTCTCAAATTGAACTAGATTTACTTGCCATTTTTATTGATTAAAACCTTCTTTCTTTCTTTACCTATATAAATATCACTGGCTTTGCTTCTCTAGAAAACCCAGCTTACCACAAAAACCAAAGAAGAATCTACGCATTCAAATTATGGTGCTGGCAAAGAATATCGAATATACCACAGGCAGAAGAATAGACTAATCTGATTTGGAAAAAGTACAGCCAGGATGCTGCTTTGCAACCAGGATGGTGTGTACTTTGGACATGTTATTGGGAATTCAATCCCTGGAAAATGACATCATGCTTAGTAAAGAAGATCAGAGAAAAAGCAGAAAACCCTCAATCAATGAGATAGATTGATACAGTGACTGCAGTAATGGCCTTAAACATAACCAAAATTGTGAGGATGCCACAGGATCAGGCAGTATTTCCTCCTGTTACACACAGGGTTGGCATTAGTCAGATGTGACGCAGTGGCGCCTAATAATAAGAACTGAACCACTCAGGCAATGAAGACCCTGAGGCAGAGAGACCCAGGGTCACATCATTAGACTATAACTGACCAGGAAAGGATGATGAGGGTTCTGAAGATTTAGTTGTGAATAATAGAAGTTGGAGGAGGCCCCCTTGGCATCGTGGTTACATGTTGGGTTGCTAAGAGCAAGGTCAGCAGTTTGAAACCACCAGTCATTCCAAAGGAGAAAGATGAGGTTCCTTTAAACTCTTAGAGGAGTTACCGTCTCAGGGTCCCTGTGAGTCAGAATAGAGTCCATGGCAGCCTATCTCCTCCATCCCCCCAAGGGAAAGCTGCAGAACTGGTTTCTGAAGGTTATGTTCTGCGTGCTCTGAGAATCCAGATAGCAGAAACAAATAGAGTCAAATCAGAGCCCTGATGTGGGTCTCTGCTTCTGTGTAAGATGAATTCTTGGATAAAGGATCAGATCGACCAAGATGGAAAAAACAAGTTGATTGGGTGTCTTACCAAGATAATAGGAGACAAGCAATTTCCTCCTATAGTGATGCTGAAACCAGACAGTAACAGACATAGAGGGATGAAGCTCTCCTGTCCACTGCAGTGATCAGAATGCAGTATTGTGCTATAGGTAAGGGTTTTGGAACCTTGTTACACCCTACAAATCTTGGAAAAAAATCCCTAAGTTCTCCATGCCACAATTTCTCCCTTTCTCCAAAGGGTAAAATGAAGCACACCCCCCCAGAAATAGTGAGAAGATTAGGTGAGTTACTATGGTGGTGGTGATGGTGTGTGTGTGTGGGTGGTGGTGGGGGAGCAGGGGTTACTGCACCTGCCCTCTGCCACTAATACTTGAGGACATGACTTTTGTGTTGCTTTGATGTCTGGCATTTGGTACGTGTGATTCCTGTTGTTTGGTCTGTACAATGGAAAATGAAACATAAATACATTGGCTTTGACCTTGAGATCATCAATTAAAGCACAAACAGGTTTACAAAAGGAGCTTTTAGTTTCTTAAAGGTATTAAGATGGCTTGAAACACTAAAGTAGCAGAGGCCCAAACCAATTACATCTCATTTTATGAGCCCTGGCAAGATACATATTTGATTCTTGTTGTTTTGTGCTCGCAGAGTCCTTCTTTTCTCATCAATTAAGACCAATCAGTCATAGGAACATGAAATTCCATTTGTATTCTCAAATGACTAATGGATTGGCTTTTGGTCTTTTAGTTTTAGTTCTGACGAAGCAGAATGGAAGCTGTGTGCAATTAGTAAGTGGTCCTTGTGGGAAGTGGCTGTGTGCATGTCTACCAGGGCTGAACCGGAGCACCAGCCACGGCTTTGTTTTTGAGAAGGAACTAATCATAAGCACGACCATAGCTGGGACAGTGTTTACCTTCCTATAGCTGCTTTCACACCAGCAGGGTAAGCACCTCTGATTGAGTGCTCTGTTGGTGTCTTAAAATATATATTCTTCTTTTGACTACCCCATTATTCCAATGACAACATTTGCATAACACTTGTCTTAGTATATTGTGGAGGTTGAACCCTAACATGGACTATTCCAGATATACCTTCTGAGGACAGAGGGGAAAGAAACAGGAAACACATGCTAGGTTGGAAAGAGAAGTGGAGGGAAGGGCCTTGTGAGTTAAATATAAGAAAATAATTTTCTAGGAGCAAACCCTAGACTATTCGAGGCAGGAACTTTTGGGGTGTTTTTTTTTTTTGGTCAAACACACAGTAACTATCTAGATGCTCATAGGTTAAGAACCTGGGATTACAGAACTACTTCTTTGACGCTCCTTCCGTAGGAAACTTCCTTTAGGACAGAACATAAAGTCTCCCAAACCTCTTCAGTGCTGGATTCACTTTGGGGTTCATGGCTCTACATAAACTGTTTTGCTTATTGGTGAGGGAGAGATGAAATTATTTCACCATGTTTACTGAATGCTGTCTTAGTCTAAATCAATTTTGGGGGAAAGTAGTTGAGACAAAGTCCGAGGCCCTTGGCCATTATTTAAGCCTGCTAGACATAGACCAGCCATGTTTTTCCAGTAGGCGAGTACATAATTTGATCTGTGTTTTTGAAAGGCCATTCTGGACTATCGATGAATTTAGTAGCAGAGAGATTATGCCAGGGATAACAGACAGCGAGCTGGATTAAACAGCAGCAGTCCAAGGTGACAGAATGGCGACAGAATCAGCAGACCTGGCAAGCCTTCGAATTGTCATCGGAGTGACCACTAAAGATGCTGGCACAGCTCCTGAGTTTTTAACTCCTGTCACGGTGATCATTAAAAAGCAGAAACGTGGACACAAATAACCCTGAAAATGATACTTTTAAAACATATGACATGAAAACATAACCATTCAGCCAGCCTACTCTCTAGCCAGTAAGGGCATTGTCAAGCTATACGTTATACTGGTATCTGCGTTGGTTCAAGATCTTCTCCTGACTCATAGTCACAAACTGACTTCTTCTATTTCCTCTTAGAATTTAAGTGTATTTAGTGTGTTTTCCAAAGAAAAGAAGAGACTGCTTTGGGGATTATGAAGAATTGATTGGTCATAAAACATGGTCCTCAGGTTCATATGATGGGAGGTTTTTTTTAAGGAACCTGGGAGAAGGTATCTTGAGACCCTGATAATACACAGTGTCAGCATGTTTGCCTTACAAAGAGCCCCGTTGCTCCTGCTCCATTTCAGAAGGACCCTAGGTGAATGTATAAGATGCTATATCACAGGGATTTCAATTGCCTTGGCTTCTCTTGCAGAGTGATGTCATATAAGACTACTAAGTTGTGTGTGTGTGTGGGGGGGGGCAGTTTGAACACACCAATCAGTCGCTCTGCAGGAGAAAGAATTGGCCATTGGCTTCTGTAAAGATCTGCAGCTTGGAAACCCTTGGAAGCACTTCTGCTCTGGCTTAAACGGTCTATGGTACTGGGTTTGCTTTGGTTTGTGCTTCCTTTTGGGAAGCACAGCGGTGAAGAACTTGTCTGACCCTGAAATCCTAGAAGCCAGAGGCCTTTCTAACAGACCAAGAAAGAATCAAGGTCTGTATCCATCTTCATCGCCTGGGGAGCTGACGTGGAAGGAAACCCAGAGATTACCTTGTCCTAACCTTTTCATTAGCCAGCGAGATGAAGTGACTTGCCCGACACAGTCTAGACGGTGGCCGTGCTGGCCTGGAAAGGCCGGCTGCTCATTGCAGGGCCCAAAGAGCATTCGATTAACATCGGGAAACTAGTCAGGCTCTAAATGAATTACATCGAGCTAGACCTTTGGTGTGAAGATGGACCTTGTTCAGCTTACTGAATTGGGGCCTTTTAATGTCACCAGAAGGAGCTCTGGTGAGAAAAGAGGTGGATTAAGAGCTGGGCTGCTAAGTACCAAGTTCGTTGTTTGCAGCCCCAGCTGCTTCGTGGGGAAAGAGGAAAGAGGAGATGCTTTGCTCTTGTAAAGACTCACAGCCCTGGAAACCGCAGAGAGCAGTTCTGCTCTGCACTCTGCCCTATCGGGATGCTTTGAGTCAGAATCGACTTGATGGCTGTGGGTTAATGCCGTCAAATGGGGCAGGAGAGTTTCCTTCAGGGGCGCCACTCCTTTTTGTTCTGCGCGATCACAACATATCCTTGACATTGTATGCTGTGCCACACTATTTGCTGCTGAGGGGCACGGTGCCATTGCCCAAACATCCTCCCGGATGATGGTGCAGGGGCAGAGTGGGTCATAGGGTCTGCTTGGGGAATAGTGGAGCAGACATGGCTTTCTGGCAGGTGGACACTGCTCCTTCAGGGAGCATTTGCTGGAACCAAATGACTGCTCTGATTCAACCGTGACACAGTTCATTTGTTTTTACCCTTCAGAAGGATTCAGGACAGAAGACCAAATCTCATCCTCTCTCACAGAGTTCATTTGGCATAGCTGGAAAGAGTGCATAATTTTAGGGACGAGAGTATGTCAGCACACTGAAAGTTAGTTGGGCTCAGGGACCTTTGAGAAACCTTCAGAATGTCTTTGAAGTTTGCAGCAATAGTTTTGTGTTTCCCGTGGCTCCCACGATCTGGTTTTACTCCCCAAACAGGCTTCGGGTTAAGCCGCCCTTTGTTGCAGGGGCTGAGTGTTTGTTTCTAAATGATATCTTTTTCCTTCACCTTATCTGGGCTGATCATTGCTATGCTTGCATGAAAACACCTGTGCCAAGTTCAAATGTACTACTTACTAACCTACTTATGAAAACCCACCAATTATCTCCCCAGAAGCAGGATCTTTGAAAAGCCTGGAGTTTTGTGCTCCATTTATCACAAGACAGCTGCCCAGATTTATGCTGCTTAAGACAGGGGAGCTGTGAGTCACTTGCACAGTGTGGGGAGGGTGGCTGTCAGGACACAAGGACCTTGTGCTAAACTGTACTTGGATTTTTATGAATTTGTTTTACTGGAATCTGTAAGCCTCTCTAAACTGGCTCTGAAAGTAATGTTTTCATTCCAGCTGAATGTGTACAAGCTCTAAATTGCCTTTATGCTTTGCTTTAGGTGTTTGGGTATTCTGAATCTGAAGTCTATTTTGGATTATTAGCAGCAACAAGGGAAGAAAATGAACAACTTTTGCACATCGTCTTTTGTTAGAAAATACAAAACACACTTCCTACAACTCACCTTTCTTTGCCCTGGACAGGCCTGCATCGATCATAGGACTCTTTGACTCAACCTGGGCATGACTTCATAACCCTGAGCCCCCCGGGAACAGCTCTTCATTGATCTGCCTTGGCTGCAGGATGAGCCCCCAGGTTATTCCTGGGTTAGGCATTTAGCATTTATTTCATTTTATCAAGTAGGCTTATTGATTCAAATAAGAAAACCAAAAAACCCGAACAAATCACTTGTCCCGCAGCTGATTTTGACTTGGAGCTGCCTGATATGCAAGTCACAGGAGATCTGTCTTCTAGCGGGGGTCCAGGCTGCGTTTTCAGAAGCGGGTCACCAGCCCCTTATTTCATGATGTTTTGGGGCAGGCTCACACTCAGGGTCTGGAATCTTTTTTATTTTTTGTTCAACCAAAGGACATTTGAATAGTTACAGCATTCAAGGGCCATGCAAAGTTAACAACTTAAAAATTAGCCTATGCTAGGTCAAACGTTAAACGTTTAATGAGCCCACCCCTAATGTGATGGCTGAACCTGCTTCTCTTTGGTGAAGAGTGTGATGTTGATTGTTTTTTTGTGGTTCTGTGGGCCTTATATAGACTGTGGATCAGACTTTCCCCACCCCTGACTTGAACATGTACACTTTCAATGAGCAGGTAGTTTACACTCCCCAGAGACGCGTAGGTTCAACTATTTTGTCTAAGTATTTCCACATTGACAGTGAAGTCATTTAAATAAGTTGTCCAATGGCATGCAGGTAGTCTAGAAATCCAGATTTCTTGGTTATAAATTCCTTGCTCTTTGTACTTCTAAAGAAATTCTCATCTAAAGTCTGGGCTGTATATGTCTTCTGGATCAAAACACATGCTCAAATACAGTCCTTGCCTTTTGAGGAGATTTTGTTCTTTCTATTCAGATAAAATAGTAATGATAGCAACCATTAGCATTTGATATCTCTTCATCTTAGAATTTGGAGAACAAGCAAAGGCAGAAGAAAACAAGCAAGAGAATCTCATACCACAGATATTTACAGAAGGCCCAGTACTGCACCAGGCATTAGGTAGACAGTGGTAAACTTGATAAATGCTACCATTTTTTCATAGAAGGTATGCGTTACTGGGACTTACAGCATAAAATGAAAGCATTAAAATAGATGCATATTTAATAAGGAAAGCAACAGAGACCTCTGATAGAAAAGAACAAAGAGGCTTAAGCTTCATCGAGTGGTTAGTGAAGAAATCTTGGAATCACTGATATTTCAACAGAGCAGGAGCAGATTGGTGGGAGGATCAGCAAGGATAAAAGTGGATGATAAGTATTTCAGGAAGAATAATAGGGTGCCAATGCAAGGAAAACCAAAAGCTTCACAACTGGGCCAATAGGTAACATTATGACAAAGAGAGGAAAGATTGAAGTTGTTAAGGGTTTCCTCTTGCTGGGATCCACAATCAATGCTCATGGAAGCAGCAGCTGAGGTCAAGCAATGCACTGCATTAGGTAAATCTGCTGCACAAGGCTGAAAAGCAAGGCTGTTATGCCTGACCTAGGTCATGGTATTTTCAATGGCTTCATATGCCTGTAAAAGTTGGATATTGACTAAAGAAGGATGAAGAAGAATCACCATATTTGAATATAGCACTGGTGAAGAATATTGAACATACCATGAACTGCCAAAAAAACAAACAAAACAGACCTGTCTCAGAAGACGTATGGCCAGAGAGCTCCTTAGAGATGAGGATGGTGACACGTCATCGTATGTACTTTGGACATGTTATTTGAAGAAACCAGTCCTTGGAGAAGGTCATTGGGCTTGGTAGAGTCGAAGGGCAACAAAGGTCCTCAAAGAGATGGAGGGACACAGTGGCTGCAACCATGTGCTCCAGTGGAACGAGGATTGTGAGGATGGCAGTGGTTCATTCTGTCGTGCAGGGGGTTGCGGTGAGTCAGAATCAACTCAAGGGCACCTCATAACAGCAACAATAATAAGACCCTCAGGTGTCGTGAGTTTGTCTTGGCTTAAAATGTCCTTTCAGTATCTTATCACTTTGTCAGTGTTTGGTAGAGGACAATGTCTTGAAATCAGAAAACCCATCGCCTCCTTCTGGAATTTGACTCACGTTGACTCAGTAGAGCAGAGGAGAGCTAGACCGTTCAGTGGCTAGCTCTTCCTTTCTAGGCTCCTCTGTGTTGACCAGAACCTCCAACTGTTTGTGAGCAGCTGAACATGTGCACTGTTTGTACCAGTCTGGGAATTTTGTGGGGGGAAGGAAAGTAGGTGAGATTATTTTTGTAGATATTGGAAAACAAGAGCAGAGGTCGTCATCTTTAGAAAGCACATACAACTTTCTAAAGCATACCATTCACAGCCTGTAGGGATAAAATGACTTCTTAGAAAAATAGTTAATTTTAGAGTAGGGAAGATATATTGAGTTGAACAGCATCATCCCCTCTATCACTTTGAAATGATGAAGTGCTCCCCAATCTGAAGGAGCTGACCCTGAACACTAATTTCATGAATGAAAAAGAACATGCATGTGACCCTGATTGCCCATGTCCTCCGTTTCTGATCATTCTACTTAGATCACTGAGTTAATCAAGTAAACCAGCCTCCTCCAGCCCTCCAGTTTAAATGCCGAGAGGATTGAATTGGTTACGGAAGACAAAAAAGACAGTAGAAGACAAAATAGATGACTGGTTCTATTAAAATTAAAGCACTTATGCACATGAAATGATTTCATCAAATGAGTAAAACAAGAGCTCACAGATTAGGGGAAATATCTTTAGCAAAGCTACAACCGACAAGGGATTAACCATGAAAATATATAGAATTCTGTAACATCTCAATAAGAATAAAATAATCTAGTTACAAGATGAGCAAAGGGAATAAACAGAAAGTTCACTGAAGAAGACACTCACATGATTAACAAAGGAGGGAATGTTCACCATCACTAGCCATCTGGGAGATGAAAATCAACACAACCTAATTTAAAAAGACTGAGAACGACTCATGTTGGAGAGGGTATGGAGAGATTGAAACTCTCATATACTGTCGATGAGATTGAAGACACATAACACTATTGTGAAAAGTGATACAGTGCTTCTTGAAACAAGTGGGAATACAAATATCTATGACCCCAGACAGAACAAGATGAAACTTGTGCTCTTTCATGTTCATTGATGCACGGTTCACAGTAACAAGGAGATGGAAACAACCCAAATACCCATTAGTTGAAGAATGGATAGAGACGCTCTGTAACATACACAAAATGGAATATTGTGCTTCCCTAAAACAAGCGATGAAATCACAAAACATCTCATCCCATGGATGGATCTGGAAACAAGGGTGGTGAGTGAAGTTAGTCAACCACAAAAGGATAAATATTGTATGAATCTACTATTATACAATTAAAAACTAAGACAAAGACAGGATCCGTGTTCTAGGTTGTGTAATCTAATCTAGTGCCCCAGGTGTTGAGTAGATTTCTACCTTCTTCTCATAAACGATGTATTATTCCCTCAGCAGAACATCTTAAAAACACCTCAAGAAAGGTGGCCTCACTCCAGATAGGGTCAGTTTCCCATCTTGTGGGGAGAGGGAGAAGATCATTCATTTCTGCCACATAACAGTGTTCTACAGTCATCCCAAATCAACCATCAATTCTACAAGAGTAATTAGTACATCTTACTTGGAAATCAGATTGAGGTAGGATGGGATGTGTCTGTATCAAAGCAAACAATTACACTTCTGATTGTGGGTAAGCTGAGTTGGGCACTGTCATTGATAACATGCTTAACATTGCTTATAGAGACTCTAGGGGGAGAATTCACCTGATATTATGTTCCTGAATGGGAACTTTGGAACTGGTTTCTAACCAACTCCTGGTAATGCAGTCAGGGTGCTATAGACAACTGGGACACTGGACTCCATCCTTTTGAGATACACAACACCCTTCAGAGACCACACTAGAAGGGCCCAAATTGGAAACTACACTGGGGAAACTGGATTTTGCCTTGAACTTAATTGTAGTAGAACAAAGGAACTGACATACTCCCTTGAACTTTAGGCTGAAATGTCTTGGTGGGAGAAGAAGCAGACAAACTCTATCCCAAGGTTAGGGAATTGGGTGAATTTGGACCTATTGCTTTGAGGGTGCCCAAAAATGATGACCCCCAAACCAACATATATTTGCTGTTTTCACTCTTTCTCTACCTTTTTGTGAGTTGTGTTAGTCTTCCAGGCATGGTTGTGCGTTTGTAAATGAGTATTATGGAAAGTATTGTCATATCTCTAACCCTGACAGCTGGTTGATTGTGTCCAATCAACCAAGTTTTGAAGATGTACAAATTAAAAATTCATGGATGTGGGTTAGGGTAAAAGAAAAAATATATAAAAAATAAAAATTTGTGGATGCTAGCAGATGTACTTAGAACTAGAATATAATACCTAGTTTTATTCTAAAATTTCACAGAGAGATCTAATTTATTCTAAAATTTTAATTTATTAAATTTTTAAAATATCTTCTGCTTTTTCTTAGTTTGAGGTCTTTCTTTGTTTTATATGATTATTGTTGTTGGGTCCATTATTTTTTTGTTTTATATTCTTGTTTTTTATGTGTTTCTGTATAGGAAAGCCAGGATGGATGGATTTATGAAGGCAGTAACTTGATTAGTAATTATCTTAAGGCATAAAAGGGAGGGCTGGGAGATGAGAAGTCGGCAATGGTGTGTCAGTCCAGGTAGACTAGAGAAACAAATCCATAGACACACATGTGGATATAAGGGTAAGGTTTATATATAAGAGGAATGGAACATTGAGAAAGCATCCCAACCCAGTCCAGTCCAAGGTCTTAAGTCTGAGTTAGCCCACATGCCATCTATAGAGTCTCCTTCTGACTCATGAAGTCACAGGTCAGTGGGTGCAGAGTCCTGGCACTGGTAGGGGTCTCCCCATGGCTCCTCACTTCCAGGACTCAGGGTCCCTCAATGGCAAACAGTGGTGGCAGAAGCAACTCAGCATTTGCAGGGCTCTCCAAAAGCTGGCTTCTCCAGCTTCAGAAGTCTAGTTCCATCAGGGTAAGGCCATGTGACTTTCCTCCGGCTCCTTCAGCTACTCGGACACTGCCATCTTGTCTTGTCCGTAATTCGTTGTCTCAGAGACTAACTCCCAACAACTGGGGAGATAGCTTCTCATCTCCATGAAGGAAATATTGCGAGATTTTCCAGAAGTCTCAGGAGAAAGCCATGCCCACACAGAGGCCTCATTGGCTATCTCCAGATTAACAGGCCAGACTCCACCCCTACATCTCAATCATGAAATTGACATAGATACATGACTGCCACAAATGGGTACAAGAAGAAAGAAAATGTTCAAGGTTGCTTGTGGTGAGGATTGTATAACCTTATGAATATGACTGAAATAGTGAATTGTATGATATTTTAATTAATAGCTCAATAAAACAAACAAAAGGAGAGAAGACTGAACTGGTGCCTGGAAGAACAGAGAAAAGATCTAAAGACAATCAGAAAATGCCATTTAGGGGGATTAATATAAATAATAGGCCTACTCTTAGATAAATATGAGTTGAAATCCACCCCTACCCCTAGACATAGTAAAGGAGTTCTGATGACTTTGTGGGTTAGGCATTGGGCTCTGTGTTGGACCAGGTTGACTAGAGAAACAAATTCACACACACACACACACACACACACACACACACGAAAGAGCTTTATATCAACGAGTAATTGTATATTGAGAAAACAGACCAGCCACTCCAGATCAAGTCCATAAGTTGAAGGTTAATTCAGAAGTTTGATAGCTGTCCTTAACTACCTCCTCAGACTCATGCAGCCACATGCAATGATGCAGAACGCAGGAAGATCTCAGGCCGGTGGGTGTAGTCTTGGAGAGCTAAGGGCGGTGGGTACATCTCCAGGACTCTGGTTGCATCAATGTGGCTTGAAATGGCTCGTCAACAGGTAGGTGAAGCAGAGAGTGAGTGAATGGCCCATCTTCAGTGAGCCATTTATCTCAGTCACTCTTGACTCAAGCTATGACCTGACTGACAGGCTAAACTCTACCACATGTTTCTGTGGGAGGCATATTGGCACAAAAACACTAACTATTACAGACTGCTAATCACAAAGCCTTGGTTCAAACCCTCTAACCACTTTGTGGGACATATGTTAGGTTTCCTTATATCTGCTTCCATATATATTGACAGTCGTAGAACCCACTATGAATTAGAAGGGACTCAACGACGGTGTTTTTTTTGTTGTTTTCCAAAAAGGTAGATGGCAGAGTGCATGATTTTGAAGCAGACTCATGACATTAATTAGAAGACAATCCCAGGGAGCAACAGTGGTATATTCCATAGGAAATGAAATAAAGCAATTAAGTAAGATATGAGTGAGCTAATAATTTACTTAAATAATTAAATAAAGTATAAAAAGATAAAGAAAAACCAGAGATATGAATACAAAGAAAACCTATAGAGTTAAATAATTTAAGGAAGAAGTGCTTTTTGTTGATTTTAAAAGGCAACAGAAAGTTTTAAAAGCCAAATCAACCCCACAACACAATGTTTATATTGCTGAGGTAAGTTTATGTTTAGGGATACTATAGAAAAATTTAAATATAGTTTTATTGTGTTTCTTGTTGAGAATATGCTCAGCAAAACGTATCAGGGGATACCCTCCAAACAGAATTCCCATCCCCACAAAGCTATGTATTTAAAAATTTTCTTCAAAACAATCCTTCACCTTCAAAGTAATCTCCATTACATACATTTGTGAAATCTGCGATTCCAGTCTTGGAAACATTTTTCAAACTCATCTGTTTGGATGGCTGACAGCACTTTCCTGTTGTTTTTTTTTTTCTTCACCTCTTCTACATCATCAAATCACTGTCCTTTCATGTCCCTCTTCATATGCAGAAGCAAGAAGAATTCATATAAAGTGAGGTCGGGTGAGTAAGGTGTGTGGGGGAAAAGATGCTGTTTTTGTTTTTTTTTTTTGGCCCAAACCTGGTGCACTGAGATGGCTGCTGGGCTTCCCGTCTGCCACAATCAGGCCACTTTTGTCTCACACTGTTACACAATCGTTTCAGAACTTCTAAACAGAAAGTGCGATTAAAAGTCTGACCTGAGGGAACGAAATCCAAATGCAACTATCCCTAAAAACAAAAGCAAAAGAGCATCATCTTGATCTTCGATTTTACTTGACGAGGTTTTTTGGGTGAGGTGACAATGACGTCTTCCACTGAACTGATTGATATTCGCTTTTCAGGATTGTAAGAAGAGAACCATGTCTTGTCCCTAGTAATGAGCCTGGGGAAAACTTCTGTGTCAACTTAGGGCTATTCTTTCAAAGCACAGCATGTTTCCACTCAACACTTTTTTTGCTGGTCAGTCAGAAGCTGCAGCACAAATTTCAGAGTGACCCTTCTCATTCCCAAATCTTCTATTAACATGAGCTGAATTGAGCTCCAAGATATCGAAATAACTTGCCCATCTTTTCTATGGTCTGTTGTCAATCTTTGCACACAAGTGCATCAATTTTGTGGACATTTTCATCTTTTTGGAAAGTTTTGAAACAAGAAAACCACTCATATACTTGAGTTTTTCCTACAGCACTGTCCTTGTAATCTCTGTTCAACATCATAAAAGTTTCTGCTGCATTTTTTTTCTGTGCAGGAAATACAATTTCACAGCGGCATGCTGTTCTCTTAAATTGGCCATCACAAAATATGAGGTTTGAGGGAAATTGCTTTTATGAAAACATTTACTGCTCTTGGCTATGCCCCTGGGTACATTAACTCAGAACAAGTTGCTCATATGCTCACCTAGCTGGAAAAATTTGTTCTACGAAAGCTCCACCCAGAGGAGCTTTCTTTTCGATTTTGGGGGGCAGGGGTACCCCTTCATACACCAATTTAATAATTTCTACATGTGCTGTTTAATGAGTGACATTGATAATATTCATGTGCAACCATTCTCACGCTCCTTTTCTGAGTTTCTCCTTGCTATAAACACAAATCCACTGTCTCTGAAGATTCCTAGCTATTATTTCCTAGTGGCTAGTAGCAATTTGATTTCATATAGTTATTGAAAGAGCATAATTCTCAAAGCAGATCTTTGGTAGCTAGTTAAATTAAACTACTGATTGGTTTTCAAAAGACTTCAGAGGGTAGTTTGGTTTAAAAGTTAAAGATTATCTCACAGCAATAGTTTCAGGGGTTCATCCAATCTTTATATCTCCAGGATGTTTTAAGTCACTAAGAATTTGAAATTCTGTCCTGCATTCTCCCTCTTTGTTTAGGATTATTCTATAACACAGTTGATTAAATGTCTGGTCATGATGACTGGGTATTGTTCAGTTTTCTGGTCTCATGGAAAAGCAGACAATTGATCACAGAGACAATTAACTATACTTTCCATTTCCTCCTGTTTCTGATTTTGCTTCTTTCCTTATTGTTCCAGGTGAATAAAGACAAATTGTGTCTTGAATGGGTGTTTGCACTTCTTATAGAACTAAGAGGCAGGACAGAGACATACATTAACCATGTTATTTGGCCAATTAATTGGGATGTAAGTACACATTTATCACCCAGATGCTGCTAATTCAAGAATGGTGGGTAGGATGATATTAAGTATGTGAAGGTAGGAATGAATGAGATGTGTTCTTTTCGAATCATGCAAACATCCAGAGCTTTAGAGGAGCATCTTGAAAACAAATGACGGTTCCATGTTTGTGCATTAGAAAACATTTCAATATAGGAGTATATGTCACATAAATAAACGCATCAGTAATGTGGATTCTATTTAGTTATAATCTTTTACTGAGATCATTGTCTATCCAAATGCAGGTGTTAGAAATAATACAGAGAGAACTTGTGTGCCTGTGCCCAGTTCCCCCCAATGTGGTATCTTGTAAAACTGTAAAATGATATCCCAGCCAGTACACTGAAATCGATAAAACCCACCAATCTTCTTCAGACATCCCATTGTTACTTGTGGCAAGATAGATTTAAAGACCCTGGCACCAGCACATTGAAATGAGACCCTCTTACTTGCACTGGTTTCTAGACATCTGCTAAATTCAACACCAAACACCCTATCCATAGTTTTTTCCATGATTTTGAAACCACTTACAATGGTACTTGCTGTAGCTCGATGTCCCCTCGGGTCAGGTTCGAAGCACATACTTCATAGTGGTGGTGGAGGATGCCGCATGCCTTGATATTTTACCGATTGTACCAAACATTGTGAAATCAGTATGTTCTAGTTGAGATTCTAAACAAACATCAGATAGAAAAGAAAGGCCAGCATGATTTTTTTTCTTTTCTCAGAGAAGTGACACAAAGAAGGGTATAAGCACTGATGTAAGAATAATGGCCCGCACCTTTCGTGGTGTTGAATGATGTCGCCAGAGGGTACCAGAAGAGCTCAGTGGTCCACTGCCCAGTTAAATGAAGTCAATGTGGCAAATGACAGCTTGAGGTACCAGGCGTGGGTGACAGGAGACCAGTGTTTTCAAATGTTCTGTTGTGTTCAGAGAAGAAGACAAATGGACATTTAATGTTTACCAATGGCCTATATTCAGGTACCCTGACGTATGACTTGTTCTGAACATTAAAAGGAAGGGAACATTGAAAACAATTTCCAACACAGGAAATCACCAATATGCTGGGGCGCTCATGAACTCTGTGTACAGAGGAGCAATTGTTGGTAAGCAAACGCTTGCTTCATTTCTGCTTTCTTGAGCTGACTCACCAGTTTTCCAGTTAGACCTCCTTGCTTAAGGTTTGAGGTCCGACCTTTGAGTGTTGCATGTAGTGAATATAGGCTCCTTTTTGCAGATTTTGAGCCTATGGTTTGTTAAAACCCTTACCAAACCACATAGAGAAAAAGATATTTTAAAAGTCTGTCTTCTCAGGGCTGAACCCCGGTGGTGTAAGTAGTTGAGTGCAGGACTGCAGCCCGTGGGCTTGGCGGTTCAAATCCAGCGGCGGCTCTCAAGAGCAGCACTGGGTAACGCCCATGACCACCAGAGGCTGTGATGCCCTCCCCCCCACCCCGACACACATACAAAAAAGCCTATCTTCTCTAAAGCAGTATTGCCCAATCTTTTAAATCGTCTTGTAACAAATGGAAGACCTTACTTCTGGTTTTATCTGGCAGATCCTGAGATGAACCCCCTTTGTGTTCCCTGGTTCCCCATCAGTCAAGAAGAGCTGACTATTGTCAGTTGGTATTTTTTAATATTTAGATTCAAAATTTTAATATTGCATGACCTCAGTGACCCAGTTCTAGAAAGTCGGATATAGACGTTTGACTTTGGAGTCTCTTTGTAGTCTCTGTGAATAGAAACCTTAGCAGCTGCTCCAGGGATAGCATGAAGAAAGAGACTTTCACTTCTCTCTCTCTCTCTTTTTTTTTTTTGCTCAGCTCAAAGTTGATATTTCAATCCACACAATTTTAGGGTTTTTCCCAAGTGTCACTTTCTGATCAATGATCAACACTCAGACAACAACATCTAATAAAAAACCATACTGTGGCCATTCTTCTGATGTTAAGCTAAACATGACAAAACCACAGCCTATCACTGTTCTTATTGGTCTCCATAAATATTCTCAATGGTACTGAAGCAAGACAAAACAAAATTGCAGTGTCAGCCTCAGTTCTTGTATCTCTGTCTGGGTAGAATCCAGTTGAATTAGAGCTAGTTTCTTTTACTTTTCTCTTTGACTGAGTCAAAAATAGAATCAGAACCACATTTCCCCAAATGCTAGCTTGGTAATATTTTCAATATATCAAAGACTTTCATGTATGTGTCTTGATGGTACAGTTTTGTTTTTAAAGCGAGTGTTTTCCGCTGTGTGATTGCAATTAATACAGCTTTGTGTCAGCAAACCACCAGTTCCACCAAGAATTTGTCACTGCCCACTTTATCCCCACTTTACCTCGCCTCCATTACTCTTCTGTGGCCGGACGTTGAGGAGAGGCTTCCATGGTTTCAAGTTTTTAATGAATCCCGTTCATTGTCTCTGATTGCAGGATTGCATACAGTGGGAGTTAGTGACCAGCTGCTGAAAGCACACCACTTTGCCCAAAATTTGTTACAAGGAGTTAGTCATTATGGCTTCCTGCCTCACAGTTTCAGAAGACAACTCCTCCATTAGAAGTACACGTTGGTTGAGTGAAATTCCTTGTATGAAGAGAACAAATGGAAATTTTGTTCTTTTCATCACGTGGTGATAAGCAATTATCTCCAACAGCCTAAGGGGAGAGTTGTTAAGATGACCCAGAGTTTCTTTAGTTTAGGCATGACACCCCCACAGCTAGATTTTGTACCACTTGGTCATGCTGTACTTATGTCTTCTGCTGGATGAGAGAAACTTGGTGGCCATACCAGGTTTCATTTAATTTCATAATTTCCTGAGTTAGTCTAGCCAGCATAGTGGGTCCTCAACAAATTTATTCTGTTTTCATTTCCAGTACTCTAGTTTCCTTGGCCCCTTACCTTCTTATTTTTGCTTTAGAGTTTGTTTGCATTTAAATAAGAGTTTTGAGAAAAGAGAGATGGAATGTATGTAAGAGAAGCCAATGACAAAAAATGGGGTTTCAATAAATATTGCTGTCATGTTGCACCCCCTTCGAAGCAGAACAAGAGTTTGAGTATTCTGAAGTGTATTTCTTACAGTATCCTTTCTTTTAACCACTTTGAGATGTGTTAAGTTACAGTATTTAAAAATTGTGTGAAACTTCTTAGAGCTGTGTGTGAATGAAGGACTTGGCGCTGCGGGAGAATTGGTTAGTTTTTGAAAGAAGACTTATGTTCCATTTTGGGTAGTATTCTACATAGCTTCCTGGATTAAGGTTTATAGACAAGTTGTTGTTAGCTGCCCTTGACTCAGTCTGGTCATAAAATCCCCTCTTTACAGCACCGCCCAGGCCTTTGACCTTCCTCACCATCATTGCTGTGTTTGAGCCTGTCGTCTCAGTCACGGTTCCAGGCTCTCTGCCTGAGGGTCTTCATTCCCAGTGACCTTTTCCAGGGGCTAAGCCCTCCTGAGAAGACATCTAAGGTACATGAGATAAAGTTTCACCAGCTTTGCTTCTACGAAGCTTTGTAAATTTACTTCTTTCAAGATAGATTATTCTTCTGGTAGTCAAAATGTTACAGTTACTATTCTCTGCCAATATTTAAATGCATCACTTTTCCCCTTGGTTTTCATACAGGTATAAGGTAATAGTAAACACTCAGACTTGCATCACCTTTGACAGGCGTCAAAATGACATCTTTATTCTGTAGCATGTTAAGAGTGCCTTTTGCAGAAACCTTTTTCCAGTGCCATACATCCTTCGACATCTTGACCACTGTTTCCATGGATGTTGACTGTGATATCCTTCTTTTCATGTCCTCTTATGAATCCAACTTGACTGACTAGCAGGTCCCTGTTGATGGGCTGGCACTGTTGCTTTTGTATTCAACAAAAATTTACTTGCATGTGATATTATGATAACATTATGATAATTTTCAATCTTCTCAGCATTTGGATGGATCACCTTTGACATTGGCACAAATATGGATCTCTTCCAGGCAGTTGGTCAGGTAGCTGTCTTCCAAATTTTTGGGCATAGCTTACTGAGCACCTCCAGTGCTGCATGCATTTGTTGAGATTAATGTCGCATTCATTTCTGGAATCTTATTTTTCACTCATATCTTTGGTGCATCTTGGACTTCTTCCTTCAATATCCTTGACTCTTGAACACACAATACCTCCTTAACATGGACCAAACATTTCTTTGTACATTGATTCTGTTCAATCAACATTCTTTTGATATTTTCAGTATTGTTCAATTCCTCAATATTCCAATTTAAGGGTTTTACCAGGGATCTAAGCTACCTTTTCATAAAAAAAGACAGCTGATTCCAAAGCACAGGATACAAAATTAATAATTCAATTCAAGAATCTTTAAGACCACACAGAGGCATTGCGCTAGGTACTGAGGATATAATAAAAACTAGACACATGTGGAGTCTGGTTGTGAGGGAGATCTGGCTGCGACAGCTGTCATCCCATTGATGGCCAGGATTGATTGGGCTAATCTGGCTGGCTAGATGAGTGCTCCCTTCCTCCCCTGTGGCTCCATGTGCATCCCTTCAGAATCCGCATGCTCAGTTGAAGAGGACAACCTTTCCTGATAGAAGGAGGACCATTCTTTAGTCAAGGGTATACGAGTAGCTGCACTCTCCTCCTAGAACCTTCGAACAAGTCTCAAGGTCCATTTGGAGGAAAATGTAGGGTAGTCAAACTTCCAAGACTTCAGACACATCCAAATGAGGTGCTATATGTTGCGGTCTGCCTTTCTTTTAAAAAAGTTGAGATGCTAGTGAGTGGAAACATATAATTAACATTAAAATAAGAATTCCATTTTTGATAAAGTCATATAGCTGCCGTACAACTATACAAAAGACCAAAGCAGGTCTTCTTAAAGACTAATGATTTATTTTAAGAAGGATTTATAGAGTAATAGGCAAATATGGGGCGGGGGGGAAAGTCAAAAAAACATACTCATTGCCATTGAGTCGATTCTGACATGTGAATCCTATAAAGATAATTAGATGCAAGTTATTTTCAAGGCAATAGCTTGGGCTCATGGAATCTTATATTGTTACTAAAACCAAGTAATTAATTGAATAGAGCTGGATTACAGATGGGTACATAATGAGTATCTGTCATGAATCAAGGTAAGATTAATTCAGTTCTATGAGCCTGAAAATAAATAAGTAAACAGAACACTGGAAAAGTAAACAAGCAGTAGATAATTTCATGTCATTGCTTCCTTCAGGAAAAAAAAGCAGGAAGTAGAGAGTACTAAAATGCAGTAAGAATAGGCTCAGGGGCTCCTTGAAATAAGGAACCAGAGGGTTGAGCCCCGGTGGCATAGTGGTTGAGTGCGGGACTGCAGCCCACGGGCTTCACGGTTCAAATCCAGCAGCAGCACGGCTGGGTAGCTCCCATGACTACCAGAGGGCAGTGATGCCCACCCGCCTCCCCTCCCCCACCAAAAAAAAGAGAAGAGAAATATGGAACCAAAGATAGCTTTTGTGAGGAGAGGGCATTTGAGCCAATTCCTCAAGGAGGAGAAAGATCCATGGTGGGAAGAGATGAAAGAAGAACAGTGAGCACTAAAGTTCTTTGCAGAGGATGAGGTTGGCATGTTGGACAAGAAGAATAGAAGACCAGTGTGGTTGGCCCACAGACACCAGAAGGAAGGAGACTAGATAGTAAACTTGATGAGCTTAGAAGGCCACGATGATGCTCTTACTAAAAAATGCAGTGTTTCACTCTGTTGAGCATAAGGTGACTTTGTATCAGAACCAACTTGATGGTACCTAGCAATAACAACCATGAATGCTCAGAGTATGGGTGTATGTCTGTGACAAGTCATGTTCTGGCCCGTGTGCGTGTGTTTGAGGAGTGATTTTGCTTTTGTTGTGTTTTTTTTGGGAACTATTTTTCTTTCCTTTCTCAATGTGATGAGATGATGGAAGGCTGCAACCCATTGAGGCAAGGTGGTTCAGCAGAGCTGTTGCAGGGATGCAGGTGATTGTCATCTTCTGCCGAATGGAAGAAGTGGAGGGACAGTGATGGGCAGCTGATGTGCTTAGAGGAGGTGGAGCCGAGGGATATCATTGGGTCTGCATCACTGATGTTTCAGATGTTCCTGCTGCCCTTATAACTTTATGTTCTGGGCAGTCCAGCCTCCAATTTATCAGCAAGGATGATAAATTGCTAATGACTGCTGGCCGCTCCCTATTCTAAAGTTATCAGCTAACACAAAGAGACAGATTCATTCAATTTGGAAAATGTTAATACGATGTCCTAAATGTGTTCAGGGAGAATAAAGAAAAAGGTTTTTCAAATGACTGTATCAGTCTTTTGAAAATTGAATTCCAACTGTCTCTATTTGCACAGGTGGATTAAAAGACTATCTAAACCTTAAATGTTTCTATTAACCTAATTAAACTCTCTGAATAAGGAAGGCATTAAGGTTCTATCAAATGAACTTCCATGATAAAAGATAATGAACACTGGCTATTATTCGCCCCCCCCCCCCAGAAAATCAGTTCTAATACTTTGATTCTACTATTTGGATAATACTGATTTTCTGGTATTTTCTGCATCTGGGAAGTTGTACATGACACGACTGGATACATTTTCAACACCCAGATTCTTGGTGCTGCTACTGTTCCTTTTAACATTCCACCGCTGACTGTGAACTCTGCCACTGCTTGCTGGATCCCCTTAGGAGACAGGAGTGAATCGAGCTGAATTGATGACCTGGAGCCCACAAACAGCTTATGTTGTTGCAAAAAGAGCAGTCAATACCGTTTCCAAATTTGATGTTTGGAGGTTATAAACCTTTCAATAATTTGTTTTATCCCTGAGTTACTTTAATGATATATTCATGGTCAATATAAGGAATGGTTATGAGGCTACTGCTTTCACATCTTCAGAAAAACCTTTCATGAAGAGTAGACATAAAGTGAATATACTTGAAAAAAATTAATGAGTCATATGAGAACTAGGGAGAAGTGGGGGTATAATTTTAGTTTCTGGTGAAGGGGAAAAATACAAGGAGGCATCTTGCAAAGAGAATGGATTAAACAATTTCAAATTTTAGAATGAAGTTTAAAGGCATTTAGAACATTGACTTACATTGGCATTATAAATATGAATTCAAGACTCGAAAAATTGTATTTCTCAGCTCTGGCACACAGCCAGTCACCAGAATGCATGTTAAGCAATCTGATTTTGTGCCTGTGTTCTCTGACATTTAGTGTCTATTGTTATTCTTCATTAAAATGATATTAAATAAAATCAAAATCCTCATCCATTGCTTGCATGCAAAGTAGTACAGCTGTTGTGGAAAACAGGTTGGAAGTTCCTCAAAAATATAAATGTGGAATTGCTAGATAATCCAGGAAACCTGTAGACACCCAGAAGGTCTGAAATCAGGGATTTGAACAGATTCCGCTGCCCCCCCCCCCCCGCCCCCCGGTGTCTGCCAACTGCTTGCAGAATCAGTTCTTTGCAGTACTATTCAACCACAGGTAAAAGATGAACGCATCCTACACATGGCCATAACAGATGAAGGAGGAAACCAAATGTGGTGCATAATTATAATAGAACACTAGGCAGCCAGAGAGAAATGGGATTCTGATACATGCTATGCTGTGGATGAATCTTGAAAGTATTAATTTGAATAAAATATTCAGTGGCAAAAGGACAACTGTTACATGATCCTATTTACTGGTTCAGGTGAGAGACTAATGGGTGTGCAAGCAACCCTGGGGGTTAGAGATTGGGCTTCGAGTTACAAGGTCAGTGGTTAAATCCCCCAGCCTGTCAGCAGGAGAAAGATGGGATGGTCTCCTCCCATAAGTTTAGTGTGAGAAACCCTCTATGGGGTCCCTATAAGTTAGAATTGTCCTGATGGCCATGGACAGAGTGTGAGGGAGAGGAGAAGGAGCACTGAGCTTCTGTTCATAGTGCTGAATAAACTTGGATTGAGATAGTGGTGATGGTGGGATGATGAACATCTTTAATACCACTAATCATATCTGTAGGAAAATTGAGTAGTCAGATAGTTTGTTATGTATCTCTACGAAGGAATTACAAAAAAGCCCTGCTTCCAACTCACAGAACCATTTGCTGTTGTTAGGTGTCCTTGAGTCGTTGTTCCGGCCTGTAACGATCTTATGCACAACAGAAGGAAACACTGCCCGGTCCTGTGTCACCCTCACAACTGCTGTTATGCCTCAGCCCACTGTTTCAACCACTGTGACAACCCGTCTTCTGGAGGACCTTCCTTGTTCTCACTGCAACTGGACTTTATCAAACATGATGCCCTTCTCCAGGGAGTAGTAGCTCCTGACAATGTGTTCAAAGTATATAAGACAAAGTCTCACCATCCTTGCCTCTACGGAGCTTTCTTCTTCCAAGACAGATCTGTTTGACCTTTGAGCAGTCCATGATACATTCCATATTCTTCTCCATCACTACTATAGAACCTTTTAGCAAACAAAAATATCAAAATATATAGTCATCATTCTTCAAAACAGCCTTCATTTAGTTTTGTACCCTTTTGGTGTTTTTATCTCTCTAACCCTCCCCCAAGAACTCTGCCCTCTTTAATTTATACCATATCAAAACAGTTTTGCCACTCTTGAGGGACTCAAATTGTGTCCCTTTGAAATATTATCTGAGTTAGGAAACACACAAAAGGAAGCGTGAAAGGGCAAAATCAGGGTTGTAGGATGCATGGGGTTAGGATTCCCAAGGACATTCTCACAGGAGAGTCCTGAAGAAGAATGAGAGGGTACACAGTTGTTGGGAGTGGAGGAGACAGAGAGACACACACACACACACACACACAGAGAGAGAGAGAGAGAGAGAGAGAGAGAGAGAGAGAGAGAGATCTTGGTGCACCAGTTTTCTCCAAGCCTTCACTATCATCTTGTGTCCTTCCAGGAAATCTGTCAAGAGCAACTCTTAGGAATATTAAAAACAATGACCTTTTCCTTCTGAACTGACATCTCTGTCTTAAATGTAATTGGCCCAGCAGTTCCCCTTGGAAGCTACAATTTGGATTGGAACTCTATTTTAAAGGCTTCTTAATGAGAGCGAGACAATTGCATTACAGAGAGAACTTGTTTGCAGTCATTCAATGATCACCAAACCCAAACCTACTGCCATCAAATTGATTCTGGTCCATATCAACCTTATAGGACAGAGTAGAAGTGCCCTTTTGGGTTTCTGAGACGTTCAATCTTCCCAGAAACAGACAGCCGCATCTTTGTTCCGAAAAGCATCGATGGATTCAAACCTTTAATCTTGCACGGATCAATGCAAAACCCATTATTCCACTTATCACAACCAAACAACAACAACAAAACCAAAAATCCCAAACCCACTACCACAGAGTCAATTCTGTCTCATAATGCCTCTATCTGGGGTTTTGAAGCTGTAAATCTCTGTGGGAGCAGATAGCCTTCTCTGTCTCCATCGGAGCAGCTGGTGAGTTTTAAAGGCCAAGCTTTCAGTTGAGAATCCAATGCTTTCCTGATGGCACCACCAGGGATCTCAATGACATGTTTGAACACATTTTGTTTGCAATAAACCAGGCATGTTTGAGCTGGAATCCTAGCAAAAGTGTTTTTTAACTTACCACAATACAACAAACAAACAAAAACACTTGAGTCCCTTGGAAGTAGTTGATTCTCTATCTTGGTCCATATATTACACAAAAAGAGTAAGGGTAGGAACAACCATAGTTGCAGTGGAAAATTTGTACATATAGTTTGGGAATAATATTTTTTAAATTAAGTTTAGTAAATACAGGAGAATTGACATATGATATGTTGCCTATTAGTGAGTTTTTGACAAAATAGAATACATTTATTTTATATATTGCACAAGACAATTTTCTTTTATGTGAAGGCACCTTAATGAGTTGAAGATAAGGATAGTACTGAGAGGACATATCTGCAGCCATTCAGTGAGCATCAAGCCCACATCTACTGCCATTGAGCTGATTCTGACTTATCCTAAAGAGGGCAGGGCACATAGAGGAAACAGTGAGTAAGCCAACAGTTATGAAAAAAAGAAGACTTGTACTAAGGGCAGAAAGAACAGACCAGTCTGGAGTTCATATGCCCTTTTCAGAGGGCGTTCAAGGGTGTGTGCATGATGCTGTGTTGCTGAGAGGCCCTGGGAGGAGGCTGAAAGTATAGGTCTGATCCTGACATTTATAAAGATGGAATTAACACTTCAGAATGGCACTGCTTATTTCTATGAGATGATACTGAAAATAATGCTCAATAAACAGACTTTGGTCAAACTGGGTGTATAGGGGGACCAAGAGGGAAGGCAACAGTTGGTGGTAGACAATCTCTTTGATGAATTCTAGGGAGGAGACTGGTGGCATCGTGGCTCCATGCTGAACAGCTTAACTGCAAGACCAGATGCTGTATGGTCACTTCCTCAACACCATGGCGGTGAATTTGGTTTCTGGGTTATGCAGGTTAGGTGTGAATTGGCTTTGGGCTATGTAATTGGATCCCTTTTCTAGTCCAGGATCTATAATCCAGGCTACTCTGAGAGTACCTTATTCTTCTCATAGCTATTAAGATTGTGAGACTTCTGAGAACAATATAGAAAGAAACATAGAGACCAGGAAGAAATAAACCCATGGTTACTGATATTTTGAAGTAGGGGTAAAGTATGGTGATGATTTTAAATTATCCAAGTAATTTGAAAGCATTTGTAGCATGGGAAAGATTTGGCCTTTTCATATTTAGAAAACAATTTTCCATGACCCTGTCACAAGTGCACGTCTTCTGAGCAAGGGTATTAGCAGGCTTTGGATTATCCTTTCAAGGATGGTCCTTTAGCAAGCAGCTTTGGAGAACAGTCTCTCTCTCTGGGGATGATTTGTTTACTGCCCAGGAAAATCAAGAGAATGTCTTCCTCCAGGGCAAAGGAAGGATGGGTTTTCTCGCAGCTCTTTTATGGAGGGCTGGGTTACCCTCTTTTCAGAATTACAGTGCTGGCCAAGAATATGGGAAGTACCATTCCTGGGCTTCCAAAAGAACAACCAGTAGGTCTTCAAAGAAGCTCAGCCAGCATGCCGTTAGAAGCCAGCTTGGTGAAACTTCATCTCACAGGCTACAGGGGAGCCGTCAGAAGAGACCAGAGCCTGGGGCAGGGCGTCATGGTTGGTAGAGCAGAGGGGCAGCGAAAAGGAGAAGAGCCTTGGGAAGATGGACTGACACAGTGGCTGCAACAACAGGCTCAGCCGTAAGAACGGTCGTGAGGATGGCGCAGGAGCAGGTGGTGTTTATGTCTGTCGGCCACAGGGCCGCGATGAGTCAGAGGGAAGTGACGCGACAGCACTTCACCACCATACCAACCACGAGGACACAGATCTGCTGTATGCACGGCACAAAACCGGGCCGCTCTGCCCTCCTTCCTCAGGACTTTTGGGAGAAAGAGGACCTGCTGGTCATCAGCCCTTATTGCCTGCTCTACTGGGAGCAAGAAAATGCTGTATCTCTAACCCGAGGACCTTGTGCCGACTGATGGTGTCTATGAGACTTGGTGACGTGCAAACAGGGCAAAAATCTCAGATCCTTCAGTATGTACCTTTACACTTAAATTTGTGATTTGTTGAGATATTTAAAAAAATGAAATGAATAAATGAGGCTTACATATTTAAAAGAGTTCCTCACATTTGTAGGTTGCGAGCTAGTCAATTCTGACTCATTGTGACCCTAAAAAGTTGAGTAGGACTACCCATGTGGGTACCCAGGGCAGTAAGTTTGTATAGAAGCAGGAAGTCTCATCTTTCTCAGAGCACGTGGTGAATTCGAACCGCTGTCCTTGTCATTAACAGCCTGGCTCATAACCCAGAGCTCCTTTCTTCATGAAATTATTTAAGAAAAATGGAAGTATTTAGGAAAGAGACTGCATAGACAGTAAAACAATTAAAGTGTGCACATATATTCATGAGTGTTTTATCCACAAAGTCCTCCAGAAGTTGAATCCAGTAAGAAAGACCCCAATGATAGTCTGTGGTTTTGTGTCCTTTGCCATGTGGAGTCCTGATGTAGATATTGTTGAGGATTTTCTTTGAGGAAAGTGTTCTCTCCTGAGAAACATTCTTGCAAAGGCACATTCATGTATTCAGTTAATGCTCTCTTGTATGAGGAATTGAGTCATTTGTAAACCATCGTATTCTCTTTATGCCTCTGCTGCCAGCTGCCGTATGGAAGTCTCAGCAGGGCTGTTTACCAATAGCTTAGGTATTTAGTGTATTAGTTGATCTTCCTTTCTGCATTTTGTTAGGTTCTTCTTATTATAAACTCATTGGCATGGTTTTGGAAGCAGATGAGACCCAAGCCAAGTGAAATCTGTGAATGCATATGTTGTGTTCAGGTCCTTGTCCTGAAGAGAACGACTTAGAGCTTTTTTTTTTTTAACTGGATTTATATTTGCTTCTACTATGTTTCCCTTCATCGGTGAGTTGTTTGTTTTACTTGTTTTTTCTGAGACTTCTTGTCGGTGGCTGCATCCCTGCTAAATGGTGGGAGATAAAATAATCTTGACTGTATTTCCAAGTCGGTTATTTGATGTAGGCATTAGTCATAAAAACCCGCACTTCTTTTGATTTAGTACTGTAAATTACTGCAAAGAGTATTATGCATACTTCAGTGGCCACATCAGGCAAGATTTTGATAAGCTGAGCCAAACAATCAGGTCACAATAAAGTGTATTTATCCTGATGGTCACGTAATCACCACTTGGGGATTAAATGATGCTCAATCTTTCAGTTACAAATGACATCATCACTTTTCTGTACATTGAGTTTTTAAAAATGGAGATGTCTTGTGGTGTCAGATGGTTAATGTGGTTCTGCTTCCTCAAAAGCTCAATGACTCAAGGAAAAAATACCCTTCTGTCAGACTCCAGGAAGTGCGTTAAAGAATGGAGAGGAAGGCACCGTGGCAGCTGCCTAAGTCACTGATGACTCATTGGCTATCTTGTGATTTTGTAAACGTTCGTGTTAATCATCGATAACGTCAGCTGAAGGCTTGTGACAAACCAGCCAGTAGTTTGTTCAGCTGCTTGGAGGGTCTGGATGAAAACAGTAGAACATTGTCATCACTTTCTCACTTAGTGACCACAGTTCTCATTGGATAACTCGGTTTGTCTCCTTTCTTCCTCCCTTCTCTGCCTTCTCTCCCTCTATTCTTTTGTCCTCTTCTGATAAGATTCATTCAGAGCTATGTACAACTGAAAGCAAGGAACCTTTTGACTCCCTAGTTGGAGGTTGGAGCCCCTGGGGGCAAATGGTTACTGACCTTTGCTGTAAACCGACAAGGTGAATCATCCAGAGGCACTTTGGGAGAAAGACCTGGTGAATGGTTTCAAAAGTTCAGCCACTGCCAACCGGCTAAGGCATTGCCACTCTGTCACATGGGGTTGCCATGAGTCAAAACGGACTTGATGGCATCAGTAAAGACAACCGTCTCTGGTTCTCTTTTTCTGAGCACGTACAAGCATGGATATTGAAGCCCAGCGAGGCTCTATTGCTTTGTATAAAAGATCTACAGAGGATGATCTCGAAGGAGGTTCCCGGAGGAGCTCAGGGAAGGGTGGGGAATGGATGGAAGAGGAAGTATGAAGCAGTGGAAGGAGAAGAAGCTAGTGTGACAGAAATGGAGTATCTACTCTATGAAGAGGAACACCGAGGAAATAGAGAGGTGGATAAAGGGAGACTGAGAGACTATATTGCATGCCATGCCACGTGACTAACCATAACCCAGGGGGCAGAATTCAACCACTCCAGAGGGTTTTCTCCATGGGAAGTGGTCACCAGTTCCTACTCCCACAGAGGCACTGGGTGGCTTTTGGTTAGCGGCCATGTGTTTGATCACTCAACCACCAGGGGTCAAAGAATGAGAGAGAACTGTGGAATAGCCACCCCTTTCAAATGGAATGAGAGTTTGATTTTGAATAGCTGGTCATATAATTCTTCTTCTCTTGAATATTTTTCCTTTGTATTTTCTTAAAGGTCTTTAGCTTCCCATCTTGCCGCTTAGGTAAATCCTTTAAACCCACTTTTAACAAGCATGATCTGTTATTCGCAAAAAGTCAAGAGAGAGAGACATCAAGTCATTCATTCATTCTTCCCTCCCCTCCTGTCTCCTCTGTTCCCCCTGTCTCTCAGGGCTTGGGTCTTTCTGTTTTTTTTTTTTTTTCTTTTTAGTGCTCTCTTCCAGTCTTCTGCCTTCTTTCTGTATTTCATCTTTCTCCCTTTTTAAAAGGTGGAAATTGCAAGTGTTCCTTCTCTTGACAGTTATGATTAAAGGACTGTGCACCTGCTCAGGTAGAAGAAATGGGAAAATGCTGAAGCAAGAATTTATGCTAACGAAGAGTCTCCTTTTTTTGGCCTTCAAACATAAGCCTGCAAGTCAAAAAGCCGCCCCTCCAATAAGCACCCTGAAAACCTTTTACCATTCAAGCTCTCTCATGTCAAGAAGTTCCTTGAGTCCCCGCTCCGTGAGGTTTGCTGTGGCACAGGTGCTGCGTGCACGAGATGAAGGGCTGTGTAACTCATCATAGAGCGTGGTCTCTTGCCATTGTCAGAGAGAAATGAAAAGGAAAGCACCAGAAAGGGCTGAGACAAGGAAGTCTTCATAATAAATAATTGAGACACCCTGTCCTTCCCCGAATCCATGTACCCCAGGGTTCTACGCTGAAAGTTAAGCAGACTTACAAAATAGAGTACTGAGTGCCCGTTGAGGGTGAATTCTCATTTACAAAACCTTCTGCAGAGGTGTCTTGGTGACATAGGAGTTAAGCACTGGCTTTGCCACTAGCTGCTCCTTGGAGAAAGAGAAGCTTTCTACTTCAGTAAAGTTTTACAGCCATAGGCGTCCACATAGGGTGGTGTATTCTGTCCTCTAGGGCCACTGAGCGTCGGAATTACCTCAGTGGCAGTGAGGTGATTTTTCTCCAGTTCCACTTGTAGACGAGTCTCAGTGAATAAGTATCATCTCTTCTATAAGGTAAGACATGCATCTTCTGGTCCTCTTTCCTTCCCACATCCATCTCTTCGCTTGCATCCACGGAAAATTTAAAAAATGGTTCCTCATTCCAAATGGTTAATTTAAATCGAAGGAATACACTTAGAAAGCTCTAGAAGAGAAAGGCTCTTGTAAAGATCACAGCCGGGAAAACCCCATGGCGCATCGGGAACCTCCGTAGGGTGCTTCCACTCCATTCCAGGGGGATCCTTGTGAGGAGGAATCTACTAGATGGAACTCAACAACAACAACGTTAACCTACTGCTTCTCCTTTACATGCCTGTATTCTTTTAGGTTTTTTTTTTTTAAAGTTTTGTGGAAGTCAGCTGGTTTCTGCTGTCGAGTCCCCACAGTTTGGCTTTTGCTCTTTATTTCCCTGGAGTGTCCCTTGCATGTCCCTGTAGCCTAGCAGTCAAGAAACTCGGGTGGTGCCGTGGTGAAGTGCTGGGTTGCTAACGGAAAGCCTGGTGGTTTGAACACAGCCACGGTTCTGAAGGAGAAGGATGTGGCGGTCTGCTTCTGTCAAGAGTACAGCCTTGGAAACCCCTTCTTGGGCCATTGTGCTGCAGGACTTGATGGCAGTGCGGTGGATTTTGTTCTCTGCTGTTAGGAGTTAGGTGTAGAGGCTTGATCAGATTCAACATTACGTTTTTGTGACGAGAATATATCATCAGTGGGGTTGTCTGTTTTCATTATGATGTAGATCTTAATGTCCTGGTCTCTCGTCTTGAGATTGAAGTCACCGATGGTCATTGGCTAGGTTCAATGATTCTTCAGTACAGGAGTTTCTTGCTGATGAACAAGCTCTAGTCATAAGGGGGTCTCTAAGTCAGATCTGTAGGTAAAGTAGAGCGGGTGCGAATGGTTCTTATCACCTTAGAGCACCCATTGCCTTGGTGGTGCAATGAATTGAACATTGAACTACTAACTGCTAGGTCAGTGGCTCGAACTCCCCAGCAGCTGTGTGGCAGGATGAGGTTGGTGAAAGACAAGCCTGTCTGCTCTTTGAATAATTGTAGTCCCAGAAACTCAGAGGACTTTTGCTCTATTCTACAGAGTTAGTGTGAATCAGAATTGAGTCGCTGGCAGTGAGTTTAGCAAGAAAAGGGTTGAAGCTGTTTCAATGACTTAAAATCCGGAAGGTGATTGTATTGCACTTGCCTTGAGGAGGAGTTGGCTCTCGAACCAAAAAACTCACTGCCATCGCTTGATTCTGACTAGAGGGTAGAGTAGAATTGTTCCTTTGGATTTCTGAAATTCAAACTCTTTACAGGAAGAAAAAGCCTCATTTTTTGCCCTCAGAGAGGCTGGTGGCTTCAAGCTTCTGTCCCTGAGATTAGCAGCCCAGGGCATAACCACGATACTACCAGGGCTTCTCAGAGCTGGTTCAACTGATTGACAATATTAAAGGACAACTAATAGCTATAATTTCTATGAAGTTTGTCACCCAGACATTCACTGTAGTTAAAAATGATATTCTAATTAAGTCATTTCTTTTTTTTATAATGAATCACATTTAAGTCATTTTGTCTTCATTTTTTTTTAAGCTGGAGGACTTCTCTAAAGATCTGTATGCCTTCTCATCCAACATTTGGTAAGGTTGGTTTCATCTTATATAAGGTAGGCAGGAGAGATACTTATTTCCCCCCCATGTGGATAATATCTCCTGCAGTCAGTAGGGCTCTCACAGCACCAGCCTATCTTAATTTCCTGGCTGTTGTAGGAAAAGACCACAAAGTAAATGACTTCAGAGAACAGAAAGGTATTGTATCACAGATAGAGGCTTAAAGTCCAAAGTTGGGGTGTCAGCCAAGACCATGCTATCTTTCGCTGCTGTTCTAGTGAAAGGTTGGCACATCCCTCCTGATCTCTTGCAGCTTCTCTTCCCCCAGCATTTCTTGGCAAACCTTGGCATGTAGATCTATTTTTGAAGACAGCTCTTCCCCATCTCACCCTGTTTCTGTGTCTTTATGCGATTCTCCTCAGAAGGGATTAGGATGAACACTTACTTTACTTGAGTATGACTGTTAACTGACAGTATCTACACAGAGAAAAAAAAATAACAATAGCCCTAATCTCCACATTTCTCCCAAACAAGAGCATAACCATAGGGGCTAGAACATCAACATACATTTTGGGGGACACAATTTGATCCATCATAAGTCCAAACTCGTCATAGGTAGAAAACACATACAAATGAGGCAAAATCATGCTCGGAACCTGCTTATTCCAGTTGGAAGTCCTGATGGGAATTTGCATCTTTCCCCCAGATATGCACATTCAGAATGTACACTTTCACACGCCCTAGGGACCTTGCTGAACATTTCTTTCCATTGTGAGTCAGGGGCTCAAGTTGACAGGGGCCCATTGTTCACAACAATGATTGCAATACATATCATGTCAAGGGGGAAATGTGCTACCTGCTAATGAAACTTGAAGTGGCCTGTCCTTTATCCCTGAAGCTACACTTTGCCATGATTAAGTTCTTCGTGTCTAATCTCAATCAGCCAAAGCGCTGAGTGGGAGGACTTGAGTGGCAGGTCCAGCACCCATGACTGGACACAACCTTCCTCACAACATAAGGGCAAGTCTTGGAAGTTGGACAGTAGCCTGGATTGGGATAGACCCTGAACATGCTCTGGGCACTGCAGGTTCATTCCCAAACAGGCAAACCTTTCATACCTATGCTTTTTAGCTATAGGTAAGTAGAATGATTTTTACAACTAGCGTCTATTTTCTCTTCTCTAGATGTGACTTAGCAACAACTCCCCTCCCCCAACCCACCGACATACCCTACAATCCCCCCTCCCCACCGCCAGCCTCTGAGGAGTGCAAATTGCAAACAGCAGCTTAGTTGAACATGACACATCTGGGGTTTAAATCCCTCGTGCTGGGCAGAAGTAGGAGACATGGTGTGCTAGGCAGGATTCTCTAGAGCAGGGGTTCTCAACCTGCGGGTCACGACCCCTTTGGGGGTCGTGTGACCTTTTCACAGGGGTTGTCTAATACCATCAGAGTTCACATATTTCCAATGGTCTTAGGAAAGGAGACACTGCTCCTCTATTCATCTCCAGGCGGGTCCGCCTACATGCAGATAGGCCCACATATGAGTACCCTCCCCCCTTGAAGACTGCTACCCATGCTACACCATGCTTCAAGACAAATTTCAGTTATTTGTCATTAGAAATAAATATTTCACAATATATAATTGCATATTATTTTTGTGATTCATTACTATGTTTTCATTATGTTCAATTTGTAACAATGAAAATACATGCTGTTTCTCAGATATTTACATTATGATTCATATCAGTATCAAAATTACAGCTATGAAGTAGCAATGAAAATAATTTTATCCTTGGGGGTCACCACACCATGAGGGTCTGTATTAAAGGGTCATGGCATTAGGAAGGTTGAGAACCACTGCTCTAGAGAAAAAAAACCAGAACACTTATGATTATATATGTGTAAGAGGATAGGTTTATACAGTGAGAAAGAAAATAACAGCTAAGTAATCCAGAAAGCATTACAAAGGGCTCAGCTTAACTCACTTCTGTGGAACAGTTAATGTATTGAAAGTCGTCCTGCACTGTCCTTCAACTATTGTGGGCTGCAGAATCCAAAGTCAGGGAAGCAGACAACAGATCCCTCCCTCAGGCAGAGCAGGCAGAGTCTTTCCACGGGCAGCCAACAGCAAGGTGGGTCAGCAAAGCAGAATTTAATGAACCAGGCCCAGATGAGATATCAGATTCAAACAATGAAAGGTGACAGGCTCCATCAGCCTCAGACTCAAGCAATGTACGTACCAGCAGCATGGTAAAGCAGGTCTCGAAGGAGCCTCAAGCTCGAGCTACACTCTCCATGGGTGGACTTGAGTCATAGGGAGTACAACTCACCAGCTGAGGCAGAGAACTAGCTCAAGCCGGCAGCACACTGGTCTGATCACCAAAGAGCAAGGAGTTGGGGGGTGGGGGGTGGACCTTTATCTTTTTTTTTTTCCTACAAGCGAACTTCGACTTGATTAATCAATATGCTCATATTGGCTCGGTGAGCACCATAAATCTAACTATCACACATGGCATCAGCCACTTCAAAATTATGTTCCTCTATTTTGGACCTAGAGCCCTGCCAGCGTAGTGAATGGGTGACACTTGGGGCTGCTAACCAGTTGCTCCATAGGAGAAAGTTGTGTCTTCTGCTCCAGTAAAGCTTTAGCATCTCAGGAATCCAAGGGGAGGGTTTGCTGCAAGTTGGAATTGATTCAATGGCTGTAGGTTTTGGGGTGTTTTAGGCCCTTGGAATCTATAAGCAGTCCCTGGGTTACTGGTGTCTGACTTAAGGACGACTCTTACTAGCCTTTTGATTTGTTCCCCTGCCCCCATTGTCCTTTAATTTCCATAAATTTGTCCTCACTTTGAAACAATTAAGCTAACTTCTACTTGCAGTAAATTCTTTACTAGAATCACCTTACCTTGCTGGGTTGCAGTTTTAAAATCATTGAAAAGGTTTCTAGCCTTTTCTTGCACTGAAGGTTAGATACACACCTATTATGGCTTACTTAACAAATTTGACGTTCAGACACACTTAGAAATGGATCACGTTCATAACCCAGGGGCTGGTTAGGACTCCACTCCAGCTGTGAAGGGATTGACTACTTAGAAGGCAGCATCACCTCCACCCCCTTCAAAGTCAGCAACATGAAACTTCAACCAGGAGGATGGACTCCAGGGATCTGAGCTGTGGATGCAGCCACACACAGTGAGTAGTAGCTTTCTCAGTGAGAATTTACAAGGAGCTAGCTAGCTAGCACAAGGGGGTGGGGGGCAGTGGTTGGTCACAGAGTGAATAAGTCATCTTCTTGGGATGAAAGAAAGGGAACAAAAACCCATGGAATTTATTACAAATGCAAAGACTTAGGAAGGAATCAAAATGATTTTTACCAGTAACATGCTGTCTACAAATTTGATTCACTGGTGACTCCAGGGAAAATAGTTTCAGTTTAAGAAACAGGTTTTAGTGTGTCAGTCAGAACACCGTGAGAAAGGGAAAGAAAAATGGGAGGGAGAAAAAGAGATGTACTGATTAAACTCCAAGGGGGACAGATTTCCTTGGGAGAAAAGTCAGATATCAAAGGCAAGCCCAGACAGATTTGAAGGAAAAGAAGTTATTCATGAGCAAACTGCTCCTCAGGCTGTGGCCAGTGGTGAGTGGGGAATGACAGTTATTTCCAGCTTGGGGAGGGTGAGGGGCAATGGTGATCCAACAGAAGAAGGGACAGCAGGCGGCAGAGAGCATGAGTATGGTGGTAGAGGACACTGTGACTTGGGGCAGTCAGCAGGGCTGCCCTTTTCAAGTGGCATTTGGAGAATTTAAAAAAGCAATGGGGGAAGTGCCCTTTGATGGTTGGAGTCATAACATGAGAGACACCACCAAGTTGCGTATTGATGTGAGAGAGGGAAAACCATGACAATAGGGAGGGAGGAAATGCTAAGGTCACTTGTAAGTGGCATTCAAGATTTGGAGGCTGACAAGGTGTGCTCCGTGAGAAAGAGGAGGCTGGGGACTCCATGAAATGGAGCTTGGCCTGATTCAGAGAGGAAGGAGTGGCAGGGTGTATTTTACAGTGGGGACCCCAGAAAGGAGCCCTACCCAGGAGGCACAAGCCATTCATTCTACCGATAAGAAATCCTTGTGGGTAGAAAGAAGTTATTCTGCCAACTACATCCAAACTGCAGGGTCAGCTCGGAGTCCAATGGACAGGACCGTTTGAGTGGGTGACTGATGCACCATTTCCCACTTGACATGGTCTTCATTGTTGCTAGACGCTGTGCAGTTAGGCCCCTGACCCCCAGCACCACGGAAGCACTGCTGAGCTACAACCATCCCCATGACTGGTTGTAGGGCAAACCGTTGCCCTCCGTGAGATCACTGGCAGCCTGGTTTCTGAAGAAGATGACCTGCTCTTTATCCCTAGCCCCTTCATGAGCTCTCTGAAACCTGCTCATCATCGTAGCAACATGCAAAGCTCCACTGGCAAAGGGGTGGCAGCTGTGGTGGCAAACCCAGCTGTCCTGTGTGGACATTAAGCCCTCTTCCCTTGAACCTCCAGTGCAGAGATGCAAACTTCCTTGCTGTGCAGCAAAGCACTGAGAAGGAGAGAAACAGATCCCAGCATCTGGGGTCCGGCCTGGCCCCTACAGCCATTCTGTGGGACTCTCCAGCTGAACACAATGTATTGTAGAATACCAACCTCAGACAAGACCATTCTGACCACAATGGAGCCAAACAATGGGGCTGCTGTGCTTTACTCTTGGAGTGGTCTTGCTCCCGATAGAAGATTTAGTAAGATATACAAAATATCATTGCATATCCCCACTCTTCCCTGCCTCATGACAACATCCAAAATCTCAGAAAACCTCACTGCTTTAAACTTTTTTTGGGAAATCACCCAAGACTCCAAATCCTTTAAGTCTTTCCTCACCCCCTCTGACTGAACTTCCCCGCAGTCTCCCTCGGTGTGGGTATTCCTCATTGCAACAAGCAATCTGCCCAGAAAATGACATTTCCCAGGCGTGCTGATAGAGCTGAACAGATACAAGTGGGTAGGCTTTTTGAGGCAGTCTTTCACCCTGTGTACTTTCTCATTCTCTGCCTGGGCTATAAATACGATGACGCGTGTTCCGATAGTATAAGGATATGTGACCTTGAGCTTGATTGGGATCACAATAGCATTCAGAAGCAAACCATGTTCCTGGTGACTTCCTGGAGTCTTGCATAAGCTGGACTCCCTATGTCTAGATTTTTTTTTCCCAGACAAGAAACTGTCACATCTTGAAATGACTAGAGGGCTGGCCCTATACCTACACAAACTGATGGAGTTGCTTCCTGAAAAAGGAAGCAGGCAGATAACTTAAAAAATTTTGTTGTTGTTGATGATGAGGATATACACAGTTGGAAATCCAGCAATGCAACATTTCACATGAGGTAGAGACATCGATTTCCAAAGATACTTCCCCAGTCACTGTCTTGTATTTTTTTGTAAAGTCTTTTAATGAGCAAATGATTTTGATTTTCATGAGGTTCTGTTGGTCTGTTTTGTCTTTGCCCCTTGGTGCTTTTGTGCTTCTATGAAATGATCCAGTATTGAAAGGTAAATATGGCATAGCACCTGCATTTTCTTTGAAGAATTTTATGGTTTTCATTGCACATATAGGTCCTTAATCCATTTAAATTTTTTTTGGTATGGTGTGAAGTATGGTTTTTTTTTTTTATTTTTTGGCATCTAGAAATTCAAATTTCCCAACAAGTTTCCCTAGAAGCTCTTCTTTCCCAATTGAGTGGATTTAATTAACACCCTTGTTAATAATAAAATGACCATAGATCAATGTATGTGCTTACTTCTGAACTCCCCATTCAATTGATCTGCTGTTGTTACCAGTGCCAGACTGTATGGATTACTACAGCTGTACAGTGTGTTTTAAAATTAGGACGTGTGAGTCCTCCTAACTTGTTCTTCTCTTTTAACATAGGTTAGGGTATTTGAGGCTTCTTGCTTTTCCTTATAAAGATAAGGATTGATTTTTTATTCTATAAAGAAGGCTGTATGGAATTTGGATTGCAAGGATGTTGAATCGATAGATTGCTTTTTGGTAATATTAATATCTTAGCAATATTAAATCTTCCAATTAATAAACATATTTTCATTTATTTAAGTACTCTTTAATCGCTTTCACCAATATTTTATATTTTCATTTTATATTTCCTTTAGATCCTAGGTTAGATTTATTTTAGGTGTTTTATTCTCTTAGATGTGACTGTAAAGGGAATTGCGGATAATTTTTTTCAAGAACTTATATGCATGAAATGTTTTTACTTTGCAGAATCACTGATCAAATGGTATGGAATAATAGAAATTACTTTCTCTCAGATTTTTAAAAGTGTTGCTTCACTACTTTGAAACATTGACTATTTATGTGGGAATCTAATGTAATTCTGATTCTTGGTTCTTCTTGGAAGATATTATTTAAAATAGTTGGTGTTCTGAATTTTCTAGTGATGCATATTGGAGGGAATTTGTTTTCATTACTTGGGATGGACTCTCATTGAGCCCTTTCACATGGGAAAATCATGCTCTGGTTCTGTTTTTGTATTATTTATCTAATAACTATTGCTTTATTTTCTCTTTCTGGAATTTTTAATAATATTTGGTCTTAGAATGATTCTCTACTTATCTTTCTTTTCTGGTTTCCATTGTTTTGGTTTCCATTGTCTTTGGTTCTACTTTCTAAGAGCTTTCCTCAATGGTGTCTTTCAGCTTTTCTTTAGAATTAAAAAGAAATTTGAGTTAATTTTTTTCCAAAGCTTTTTCTTATTCTTGAATTCTTCTCTTCTCTTTCTTCCCTCTTCTCCTTTCCAGATGTTTTCCACAACCTCGATTCTACCCATCTTGTTTTAGAGAACAAGGTGCTTCAAAGTTGGTTGAAAGCACTCTCTTTTTCTGTGTATGTATATTGGCCATTTGACAGCTTAAGTAAAATGATGAGCAATTTCTTTCTTTGTAACTTTAATAGTTTTATTCAAATATCATTCATATTTTATATACTTGAATGATTTAGATACATTAAAAAATGTTGTGTAACCATTTCCACACTCAATTTTAGAACATTTTCTTCACCCTGGTATTCATTATTATTAACTCCCCATTTTCCCTCAACATCCCTTGGTATAACCCTAAGAAACTATTAATCCGATAGATTTACCTATCCCAAATTTCATATAAAGAAAATATTAAAAAAAACACCCCCCTAACAAAACAGCAATAACAAAATAAATCAGAGAGAAACCTCAGTTTAGAAGAAAAAAAGAATTCTTGAAATGGGAATGATGAGTAAGCAGTACTGTTGGATAGGAGGAAAAATATGTGTATATATATATGTATGTATACACACATACACACATATGTAACAAGGAAGTAGACGGGCTTTGGACTTCTACCGAAATCTTGCCTCAGTTCAAGAACAGTTTATTCTAACAGATGCTCAAAAACACACAACCAACTCTATGTGAGGGGGCAGGGATGCAACAGAAACCCAAAGCCCGTCAGCAAAGTAGCTGGACAGTCCCTCTCAGAAGGATCACACAGAATGGATGATAAATCCAGGGTGCGGTATGACACTGATGAACTACATAGTATCCTCCAGCTTCTCCCCTTACTAGTATGATATTCATGCATTTAACCTTATTAATCATATTAGATTCATGCGTGATCATTTGTATATGTAAAATTGTTCAGTATGTGAAAGTTAAGATATGTAACACTTGAGGGTACGGAAAGATTGGGGATGGGGAGGGGGGAGGCAGACGATGAAGAGCTGATAGCATCCATGATTGTATAACTCCTCTCCAGGGGACTGACTGGACAACAGGATTGTATGTGAATGGATACATTGGATTGCATAAGAGATGTCAATAAAGCTGTTATAAAATAATTATAATAAAAATAGAAAATAATGAAAATTAGAAAAAAACCTAAAAGGGGGTCAAAGGGGAAAAGAAATGATAAGGTGTTACATTTTAACCCACTGCATCGGCATTAATCTCCTTGGCAATGTACTCTGTTGGTCGGCAAGGTTATTCCCATCCCTAGTCAATGGGCAGGGGAGATTCAACAAAGACTTAATCCACGTGGGGACTCTGCAAACAGACTCGGGACTTCTGCTGCCATCACAGCCTTCTGCAAACCGGGTGCTCAGAATTTAAGCCCTAATAAGCTCCCTCCTCTGGTCTTGGATTTTATTATTTCCAGACATTGGAGAGCACAGGCTGGTGTGCTTTCGTCTGGACGTAGCTTTCCCTTCACTTAGAGGACTGCTTGCTTTAAGAAAAGCTTTTAAGACTCCAGATGCTGTTCTTTCGGTTAGCCAGGCACCATCTGATTTCTCCACCACACTTCCATAGCACCCAGACTGTCAGATTGGCAATGTCTGTGGGAGACCTCAGCATTCATCATTGATGGAAAGTTTTTGGAACCATTTTACTTCTACACCGAAGAATCTACCCAGTCCTGCCTGTTCAGTTGTGCTCCTTCTGGTTAGCTGAGCAATTCTGAAGCTGATAAGGGGGCAGGTGGATGAATCAGCAGGTAGATGCCACTCCCTTCTCCCTTGTTTTCTGGAGATGTCTCATGCATTAGGGTTTGGAGCTGACTTAATTTGATTTTATCCTCAGAATTAGTCTCTATTGCCCTGTGTCTAGGGACGCTTTGCCTGACGGATGGAAGAAAGTGTGGGATCTGACTTTATCCTGATTTCACTGCCCTCTTTAGCCTCCTGCCTCACTCCTACCACAGTGACCCCCAGAGTCTCTAGTTCATGTGTCTTCCTGAGGTCCTATGGGGAGAAATGTCTGGATTCTCACTTATCTCTTTTAACTGCTTATTTCATTTCCTAACTTCTAACAGTTGTTGACATATTTTTTCTATCTGTTCCTAGTTTTCTTGTCTCTTCTTCCATGTACTCATGTTAAGTAGATAAAATGTACTAGGGTAAGATTAGATGGAGTAGAATAAATTTGGGCTTTTAACTGGAAGTTAAATGAAAATCCAATCTTATAAATACACAAGCAAGCAAATTGAGTTCACAAAAGGGACATGGCTTTACTCAAGGTCAGTGAATTTTGGCAGAATTGAAATAGAATTCTAAAAGTCTTGAGTTTGATTTATTGACAAGTAGGTTAAATCAAGTTTCTTTCTTTATTGATATTGAGGGCCCAAGTGTTTCTCATCCCTGACCTGCCTTTTCTATTTATATTCTAAAGTGGGTTTGTGGGGGATGGGGGAGGTCCTTTCATCTAAAGGAGCAGCGACACAATGGTGAAACACTCAGCTGCATTTAACAAAAGATCAGTGGTTTGAACCGACCAGTGACTCCCTGGGAGAAGAGTTCAGGTGATCTGTTCCCTAGCCTAGGAAATCCAGTGGGGCAGTCCCTTTAGGAATTAACTTGACTGTACACAACAACCACACTCATTCTATGTGAATACCTTTGACCTACAAGTCCACACCCGCACTGGTACAGAAGTCAAAGGCTCCAAGAGTAGCTGTAGATAACTCTGATCTGTTAGGATTCCCAACGTGGAAGTGCGTCTGCACCTCCAGGAAACAGGCTCCCCCACCAGCCAGCCCTCCGCCCCCTGCAAAAATGATGTAGCTTGAGAGGCCGTGGGCTGCCAGAGTGCTTAGAGGGAGGGAGGGAGGGAGGGGGGAGGAGAAGAAGCGGGGTGACTAGCTTCAGGAAATTAAAGAATGTCTTGAGAGTGAAGTGACAAGATGGTAATCACCGCAAGGCTGGCTAATTGAGACTTGGCTTACTGGGCTGACAGCGGAGGAAGTGCACCAGTCTGGTTTCAGAACTAAGATTAACAGGAGAGAGAAAAGATCTAATTGGAAGCTGCATTAACTTTTTGAAGAGGCAGATAATGGCTGAGCGGCAGGGCAGCTCTGGTCCTATAGACAGACAGGATGAAAAGGAACCAGATGACTAATCCACTGTGGATTCTCTATGCGTGGATTGATTTAATAGTCAAAGACTTACTCGGAAGCTGCCTTTTTATTACTCCCTCTCAGGATTGCTTCTGACCATGGGAGGGAAGGTTTCTGAGATATTGGGGTAGACAGCCACTTGGGCTGTAAAATGGCAGTGCCTGCTAGTTCCAGCCTGGGCTGAGCCAGGGTTCGACTATTTGAAAGAAGCTCACAAGGAGTTTGTCAAAGCCATTTTGAATTAGGAAACCCTGGTGGTGTAAGGGTTGAGTATCACAGCCTTGAACATCGTAGGGGGATAGTTCTACTTTGTCCAATGGAGTCTCTGAGCCAGAATCAACTAGGGAGCAAAGTATACTGAGAAGAGTCCTGCTGCTGTAAAGGTTCAGCTGCCAGCCAGCAGGCTGTAAACCGCACAACTGTTCCAGGTGGAATTGTTCTAATTCCTAACGACCCATGGTACTGAAGAGCAAACCACTGCCTGGTCCTGTACCATCCTCACAAATGTTGGTACATTTAAGCCCAGAATAGCAACCACTGTGCCCATCTGTAGTAGTTATATCATCTGTTGTCAATTTGAGAGGATTAAGAGTGAGGGGGTGGAGTGCAGCCTGTCAATCAGGTCGCAGCTTGATGACCTCATTTGGAGGCACTAAGGAGATAAACAGCTTGCTGGAATCAGCATGCAGACTCATTCCCTGGGAGACATTATAACTGACAAGTCACATAGAACCACACTAGTGTCCTCAGCTGAAGAAGTCACAGGGAAACCTCTGTCAGCACTGAGAAACTTACAATGCCACTGGATCCACAAGATTTCTCACCCACTGACCTGTGATCTTCCTGCATTTGGCATCATCGCATGTGTTTAGTGGGTCTGAAGAGAACTTTATAGATTGGTAAGGGAGATATGGGTTAATATTGGACTTATGGACTTGATCTGTGCTGGGATGTTTTCTTAATGTACAATTACTCTTTATATAAAACTCTTTCTTTTTTTGCCATCACTGCCCTCTGGTGGGAGTAGGAGGCCTAGCCTTTGCTCCTGGAGAGCTGCTGCTGGAATTGAACCACCAACCCAGTGGACTGCAGTCCTGCACACAACCACTACACCACCGGGGCTCAGCCAAAGCTCTTTCTCATATACAGCTGAGTGTCTATGAATTTGTTTCTTTAGTCTGTCCAGACTAACACACCATCCATTTCTCCAAGTCATGTTCTTTTTCTCTGATTTTCTGCTTGGCAAGTACGATGAGTCTAGTGTCTCTCTCTTTTTCTCACATATTATACACTTTACCAGCCTGGTCATATTAAGAAGAGCTGTGCAATCATCACCACAACCAATTTCAGAATTTTCTTTTTTCTCATGCTCATTGTTTGTGACCCTCAACCTCATTTCCCCCCAACCTCCCCTGCCATGCTCCCGGGTAATTATTAATCTAGGGTTTTACCTACCCTCGATTTACTATACATAAAAACAGACAAAACAAATACAATAAACAAGCAAAAACAAATCCCAACAACGACAAAACAAAACAGAAAAACTCCAATTGAAAAGGAAACAGAAAATATGAAAAAAGAAAACAACTTTAAAATAAGTCAAAAGGGAGATGAAATGATAAGGTTTCACCTAACTACATTTTCACTTAACTGCATCTGCCATCATCTATTAATCCAGTTGTTTTTCTGTAGGTTTACCTAATGTGGATTTCACACAAAGAAAATCATACAAAATAAAAACAGAATACAAACAAATGACCCAATAGTGACACAATGAAACAAAGAAAAGCCTCAACAGAAAACAAGCAGAAACTATTAAAAGCAGGAGCAATTATATATTGAGTCAAGAGGGAGATTAATGAGACAGTGTCACCTTGTGACCTAAGTATAATTCCAGTACCCCCCCTTCCCTCTGCCTCCCCCATGTACACTGTCTGGTAACAAGGCTTTTCCCATCAGTGGTTCATAGTTAGAGGGAATTCACCAGAGACTTAAATCTCATGGAGGACTCTGAAATAGATTTTGGGCTTTCACTGTTATCTGCAGCTTTCTGCAAACTGGGTCTTCTGAATTTAAGCTCTAGTACCATTTGTTTCTCCGGGTTAGGATTTTGGTACTTACAGTTCTTGTGTCACGTGAACTAGAATGCTTTATTTAAAGATTATTTAAATTCAAGATTACTAACATGATTGTAGTATGTTCATGGTGAGAAAACAGCCATTTTTCACTTTGTTATATAGTCACAGGTGAGTATGTATGTATGTGTGTATATATACACATACGTATATGTATGTATGCATATGCATGTATATGTGTGTATGTATATACACACACACATACATACACACACATTTGGAAGTATGGAGGTTCCAGAAGTCACGAAGAGTTTTACGCTGCTACCATGATTTTAGGAGTTGATTATGATCTATAGGTTATGGCTCAGCTCTTATTTATTTTATGATGGGGAGCTAGACTGTGCAACTCTGCTGCTACTTCTTGTCTCAGGTGCAAGATGCTTTCTCTTTGGCCTCTAGAGGCTGAGTGCCCTGTGGTTTTCTTTTCACAGACCTAAAGGTGCCTATCTGCACACTTCTGTTTGCTTAGCAGCTTGCTGATTCACATGATCAATTTGAAGTTCTCATTTTTAATCTGTTTTCAGTAACACAAGCCAAACAAGAGCTGCTGGTTCCTGCACATGTAGCTCTTTGTTGTATGGTTAGTAACACTAGAGCCATACAATAAGAAGTCTGGATGTTGTCTTCTGTCTGAAGGCTTTATAAAGTCTCTAGGACTGATTTTTCATTCGTTTGATTCATCAGAAGTATTTTCATTACCTCTATTATCTAGTTTACTGAGATCAGAAATCAAGCATTGTCGGATTTTTTCACACCAAGTTTGGACTGCAGTACTTGTATTGAGAGGGAGTTCTTGCTTCTGTGCTGTTTGGACCAGACATTCTTTACTACCTGTAAGACTAGTTTACTTCCTAAGACATATGACAGCAATCAAGTTTGTCTCTGGTAGAACTTTCATAAGGATCATTTTTTACATATGATGTTCCTTAATTGTAGGCTTCGCATAAATAATTGAGATTTGTCTTTTGATATGACACTTATGGCATGATCTTGATTATACATTTGGTTCTTCCAATATGTTTTCAAAGAAGAAGGATGTATTCTTATCAATCATGCAAAAACACAGTCTTGGGAGATCAAAAGGTTTATCAGATCCCTTTACATAATATTATATCTTTTTTAGTTGTTTTGGGGAAATGGCCCATTGACATGTTCTCTATGAGATCACTAGCTTAGCATTTTCTGATGACTAGCTTATGATCTTTGTAAGACTTTAATTTTCTTTCTGTACTTTCTCTTGTGATTTGGGCATGAATTTATAGATCAAGTTAGTTTTCCATTCAACAAGGCATACACATTTCATTTTGTGGCATTGATTGCAATGCCCACAATGTAGCAACATTCTCGCCACTCCACTCTGTGTTTACCACCTCTAGTCATCCTGCCTCTGGGCTTTCTCTCTGAGACAATGTTGCCCTGCAGGTCTAAGGAGTAAGTGCACACCTCCCTGGTGTCATTGTTTACCTTACAGATTTTTCTATTGTTTGAGTAGAAGTTGGTCATAGGAAAGCATACCATTTGTGGCTTGAAGGATGACTAAGTGATATCGCCTTGCAGTTCCACCAGTCACTATTGGGTCTGTAATAGTGACTTTTAAAAAATTTTTTTAGTAAAAATGATCTTTTAAAAGACAATTTTGAGTTTTGTTTCACATTTCCCCCCACTCTACCCAGGTTCTTCTATTCGGATCCCTGTGAGAGTGGTTGGCAGTGATAGACGGACATCATGTAGCTCCTTTGAACTGTGGATTGATTCGGCTATGAAGAATTTTAGTCTCTTGATATTGAGGTATAGTTCAAAGGCTGTGCATCAAGAAGTGCATCATGTCAAATCATATAATCCAAAGCCAAAGGAGAGATTAGTATCAGAGCCTAACTTGTAAGAATCCGGTTTGCAGAAATCTGAGTGTGACAGTGAGAGCCCATAATTCATTTGGGGGATCTACATAGGAAATAAGCCTCCAGTGATTTCCCTGTATCTGTAATAGAAGGATAGGAAGAAACTGGTTCCCGGAGTGTATTGGAGAGATGACTTAAAATGATAAACCTGGTGTGAATGGCTATACCCTTGTCAGTTAATCTCCTCTCTGATGCACATTGGGCCTGATCTAGTTTTCAACATTTTCTGTATTTTTTTTGTTCATAATAGGATTTATCTCCGATGTATTTTGTCATTGGGAGTTATCCTCTTCAAATTTTGTGATAACGTATTTTAGTATATGAAAGCCCAGGATAGATGAACCCATAGGAACAGCAAGTAGAATAAGGGTTTCTAGGTAGTATGGTGGTGATGCTGCTGGTGGTGGTAGGGTGGTGGTAAAAGGAAGCTGATGTCAAGGAGTTCAAGAGGAAAATAATATTTTTAAACCGATGTGGTAGCAATTGTACAATACGGCTTGATATGATTAAGCTATGGAATGCTGTGATAGCTGTATTAGCTCCCATTAAAATGGTATTGGGAAAAAAACTGCTCTAAATCATCTAAATGCTCTAAATCAGCAAGCAAGGTTGTACCACCTGCATATCACATCTTACTAAGGAGGCTTTCCTATTTCTGATGCTGCATTCATATGGTCCAGTTTCTTGGATTATTTGATAAGCATAGAGAGTTTAAAAATAGGGTGGAAGGATGAACACCTGGTACACACTTTCCTGATTTAAAAACACACAATAGCAGATTAAACAGGGGTCCTGTTTGAATAATTGCCTCTTGGCATAAATCTGTGAAAAACAGTTTAGTGGTGCCTCAAAGAGTTGAGAATAGAATTGTACTATGACCCAGGAATCCTACTAGGTACATACTAGGTAAATAGAAGAACACTATGTCCCAGGAACCCTACTAGATATGTACACTAAAGCTTTGATTGTAAAGACCCCAAGGCACTTATATACTAATGTTCACTGTATCATTATTCACAGTAGTCCAAAGGTGAAAAACAGCTAGAGGGTCTGTTAGCAGATAACTGTTTCACAGTTGATAAATAAATACTACTGGAACAATAGACTATTATTCTTCCACAAAGAGAATTGAAGTTCTGATGCAGACTATGACATAAGGGAACCTGGAAAACACTATGTTGAGTTAGTCAAACCCAGAAGGACAAGTATTATATGATCCCATTGCGATGAAATATCTAGAATAGATAAATGCAGACAGACAAAAGTTTAGTAGTTGATACTTGGGACCTGAATGAGTAGGGAATGGGATATGATTGCTTCTTGGTTGCTGAGTTCCTGTTCAGGGTATTAAAATAACTTTTAGACCTGATTAGTGGAGATAATTGCACAACATGGTAAGTATAATTAATGTCACTTAATTTTTACATTTAATAATGGTTAAAATGACAAGCTTTTTGCTATATTTCACTGCAACGACATTAAAAACACAAAATATCTGTTGGGAGTTATTTTGCCAGTCTTTGTACATGAAGATGAGTATGTTTGTATCTAAAACATATTTATAACATTTTACTTGTATCTAATTAACCTAGGAGGATATTTACAAAAATAGACATGCATGCCTTTTTATAACATTGTGGCCCATCCCTTTTGTATGCCAGGTCTCTCATAATTGCGGGCTTCGATAAATAGTATGGAGATAAATAACATGCAAAGATTTTTAAAAACACCCAATTATTTCTAATAACTCTATTTTCAAAGGAGAGGTAGCAGAGTTTTGGCATTATCTGAAACCTCAAGGATTTGTCTATATTATAAAGGATGAATTATTTTCAATGTGGGGCAAAAGCAGAAGATTTGTATGAGGAAATACGGAACGAGCGTAAGTCATCTCTGCTTAAAGGCAAGAAGTGATTAGTTTCAGGCAAGAAAGAAAATAACCACAGCAGCAAGTAATTCTATTAGAAGGCCTAGCCCTTTCAAAAGTGTACTTTTGTCCAAATTGATTTTAAAATGGATAGCAAAAGCAACAAGAGTTAACAGTTATTGAGTGAAGAGCAGGCACAGAACCATTATTACTCTTTCTTGTTAAGAATAAATGTTAACCCAAAGATCAATTTGTCATTTTCACAGAAAGTAAATGAGATTCTAGAGTTTCTCTTTTTGTACAACATCCAGGGAACCTTTTTCTGTAAAGGAATTCACAGGCCTTTTAATCTGTCTCTTGGGTCCACAAACCTGAGCCCACTGACCAAATCTGGCCTCACCCATGTGTTTATTTATTGAGTTTCCCTTTCCATATGACACTTCTGCCAGGACCACGGTTCATTTGATTGTTGTCATTATGTTCTGGGAGAGAGGAGGTCATGTTCTTGTTAAACTCATGTGGAGACACAATCTTAGAAAGTCAAAGAGTTTAGTGAAGCTTTTTACATTATATTCCATCATCTCATCATTATTCTGAGCGCGAAACCAGTCAGTTTCTACCATTACTCTTGCTCTACAAGGACAGAGTTCAGAAGCTGCACTAAGACTTTGTGGTTCATGAAGCTGAGAGTCGTTTGCACCTGGCTGTTGACATAAAAACTTGGCTGAACCTCCATTTTTAAAGAAAAATCCATTGAGATTAAGCCAATTTTTTTAAACAGCACAACTCTCTTTCTTCTCCTAACTCATCATTTGAAGATACTTCAGATCATAGAAGACAATTGTACACCCTCAAAGTTTTTAAAAAATTATTTCACCTTTTTGAATACATAACAAAATTTGAGGGTAAAATTAATTTCCTATTTTCCTATTTAGTCAAGAGGAAACTCACATTTTTAAAAAAATATTTTTTAAAAAAATTATTGTGGTCTCAATATAAATTTAAAAGTTTATAGAGCTAATCAATTCTCTAACTAGCAATTTATACATATATTTTGTTTCATGACATTGATTGTAGCTCCAACAAGCAATTACGAATCTTTCCATTCCTCCTTGGGTTCCCCGTTTTCATTCATTCTTCCTTCTTGTCTATTCCTGTCTTCTGAGTTTTGTCTGGGGGCAAATCCTGCCCCTTTAGTCTTACGTGACTGACATTTAAAGAAAGGCATCACTCCCTATTGATGGTGCTCACCTTATGGTCTATCTAGTTTGCTGTGAGTTGAGCCAAGTTGGTGAGGTCAGTTCCAGGGTTAAAGAGTAAGTATTCAAGGCTTAAATTCCTCAGGGTTCCATCAATTAATCAATCAGCAAGTCTAGCATTTTTATTATTATGATCTTTGTTCCTTGTTCCTTCCTCTTTCAACAGGACCTTCTATTGTGATTGCAACCAGAGTAGACTGTAGTGGTTGCTTGGTGCCCTCTGGTTCTTTTGAACTAATTGTTTCCTTACATCTTGTGGCAGTCATGTACTCGTGTGTCAATTTCATGCTTGGGAGTGTAGGGGTGGAATCTAGCCTGTCAATCTAGAGATAGCCTATGTGACCTCTGCGTAAGCATGGCTTTCTCTGAGAATTCTGAGAAATCTCGTGGTATTTCTTATTGGAAGTGAGAGACTATAGACTCAGTTCCTTGGAGATTCTTTACTGACAAGACACATGGCAGCATAGATCCTGAATTCTAGGAACTGGAGGAGCGAGAGGAGAAGCCACATGGGCTTACCCTGATGGAACCAGACCACTGAAGCTGGAAAAGCCACAGAGAGACTTCTGCTAGCACTGACATGCTTCTTTCACCAATGGATACTGCTGATGGACCCTGAGTCCTGGTAATGAGGAGCCATGAGGAGACTCCTGCCAATGCCAGGATACTTCCACTGCCGCTGGATACACAAGACCACACCCACTGGCCTGTGATTATCCTGGTGTCATTGCACATAGACTGCTATCAGATATGTGGGATAATATTGGATTTATAATCTTGAACTGGACTGGGTTGGAATGCTTTTTCAATGTTTCATTCCACTTATATATAAACCTTTCCCTTATATCCACACACGTGTTTATGAATTTGTTTCTCTAGACTACCCAGACTAACACACATCTTTAATTTTCTTCATTCTTCTTTGTTCAGGACACAGAAAGACCAAGAGCACACACTATTCTTAAATGACTTTACATACAACAATATTCCAGGAAGGGTGGGGGTGGGGAATCCCCTGTATTTTCCTCTTTATCATACATCTTTAATATACATATTGCAATGACTGCACTTAGAATAATTTCAGTCACTCATTAGTTTCATCCACGAGCCAAAGTAACTGACTTTTACAAGAACATTTGGGAAGAAGAAAATTGAGAACAGGTTACACCATTGCTTTAGCTAGCTAGCGGAACTCTACTTTGGACTCCTGTAACTCGCATAGCCATAGGTTACACACTTGCCCATGGTTACCCATCCCTTTCACAATTCAGAAAGTAGAAAAGTTAAGCATGCATGTTAGTTTTAGAAATGAGGCTCCACGTCATGTACTTTGGACATGTTATCAGGAGGAACCAGACTTAGAGAAGGATGCCATGCTTGGTGTAGTAGAGGGTCATCAGGAAAAGATTAGGGCTCTCCATGAATTTTAATTTATGAAATATCCTTCAGGTATGTATAAATGTCTCAATTTAATATTAGTCAGAGTTCTCAAGGTTAACTAGGAAAAAATCAAACTCACTGCCACAGAGTTGATGCTGACACAGTGTCTGCCTATAGGACAGGATAGTCTGCTCTATAGGTATGGTCTACCCTACAGGCAGGTAGCACTACCCCTGGGTTCCTGGGACTGTAACTTTTTACAGAAATCAAAAGCCTGGTCATTATCCCAAGAAGAAGTTGATGATATTGAACTGTAGACCTTGAAGTTAGCAACCAAGTGGGTAACCATGATGTCAACAGGGCACCTAAGGTTAATGATTTTGAAAATGATGTTGAAACTGACATTAGTACAGATAAACAGCATCCCAATAGGTAATATAAGTTTTATTAGAGAGATGAAACCCATAGTATTCATCTTTATAAATTACAACAGTGATTTATTCTAGATTAACTTGGAATGCATTATTTTAAGTTTTCATAATTTAAACATTTCTGTGGAGATGATGACCTACATTATCCATAAAATTAGGAATTGTAGATAATTAAAATTAGTGAGATTTCTGTACTGATCAGATAGAGACTAATGGGACTCTCTTCACCTCCACCTCCAGTCCCTTTAGATCCCTTTAGATCTGAAGATCCCTTTAGATCCAGTCCCTTTAGATCTGAAGAACTCATCCACCAGGTAGAATAATCAGCCACTAAAGAACACAGAGGCAGAATTTACCAGGGACAAAGTTCAGAGGGTTCTGGAAAAAGGAAAGGCAACAGAAAACGCAGGGAGAAACTGGGGTAAAGGATGGTACATTGGGGGGATTGTAATTTCGCACAAAATATGTATAAATTGATGAATGTAAAACTGATGATCTGCTTTGTAAACTTTTACCTAATTTCCTATAAAAACATTGTTTTAAGTAGTTAGACTTTTAATGAAACAATAAAATCAAGTTTTTAAAAATATGTAAAGTGGAATATCATGTTGACATTATTTTTCATGTTGTGATAAAACTACATGTTTTCAAGTGCTCACCTTGAATAGAAATATTACCTAAACTCCATTTTACATTTATACATATACCCTAAAACACAATCCCTTAAACTTATGTTTAAAAGTATTGTAGTGCTCTTAGAATTGTTTCCCCCTTGTATTCTCAACTTCCATTTCTTTGTAGCTTATCTTGGAACATTGGCAGCGAATGGGATTAATGTAATTTAAAGATAAACTCAGATTTCCCCTCTTTTTAGCCCTGAAAACTTCTGAACTTTTCTTTAAGGGCTAAGTATTTAAACCATTAGAAATTTAAATAGTTCTTTATTTAGCAATTTTTGATTTATTTTATTTTAAAGATCTCTGTTTACAATTTTTACAAGCCGATCCATAAAAGGAGTTTCATCAAATTTTAGAGAATTTGTAATCAAATTTATTGACTTACGTTGGAGGTAGACAAATATTCCAATATATGAGGGCTTTACGAAAGTTTTGGGGGGACATTTCATTATCTTCTAATTACATTTTTTCTACCATTTTTGAAGCCCTGTGGTATTTTGTCAGAAAATATTTTACACTCTTGTAATTGAAAAATATTTTCAACTTTTGAATAGGGCAGAGTTTATCTCTCGATTCTATTTTAGTTTATTGAATGCTGTTTTCTCTGGTGCTTGTTTAGTTAGATTGTGAATGAAACTAAGAGTTTGACTCAGAGGTTTGCGTTTATTTTCCTCTTGAGGTGGTGAGGTAGTGGTTACATGTTAGGCTGCTAACAGCAAGGCCAGCTGTTTGAAACCACCAGTTGCTCTGTGGAAGAAAGATAAGGCTTTCTCCTCCCCTGGAGAGTTACGGTCTTGGAGCACTGGGAAGAAGAGTGAGAATCAGCCCCTGACAGACCAAAGCCAGCGTTCCACTGCATCCCTGCGTCCAGTGCCTGTGCCCCACCGCAATCACCACCCTGCCCAAGAAAGGCCGAAGGACTTCTACCCTTTGATTTTAAATTAAACTATTTACATATACACATGCCTATAGCGATACCTCTATAAATACCCTTTGCCTTCTATTTCTTTCCTCTATTTCCTTTCACCTTTTTGTCTCACTATCACATTCACCCTCCATTTGGTTCATAGTAATTCCTCTTGACACATTGCACTTGATTAAACCCCACCAGGCATTATACACCCACCTCCCCATTAATTTTAGATCTCTTGTTCCTTTCTCCTTGTACAGATAAGAGCCCTCAACATATGGAATTCAGAACAGACAAAACCTTCAGGAACATTAGTAGGAGTAGTGATATCATGAGGGTAGAAGGATAGCAGAGGTTGCAGGGGGAGGGAAGAAAGAGTAAATCTATCACAAGTTTGGATATATAGCCCACCCCCAGGGGAACAATATCAGAAATGTAGATGAAGGGAGACAACTGAACAGTGTAAGACATGAAATAACACAATCATATATAATTGATCAAGGATCACAAGAGTGGGGGAGGGAGGGGAAAAAAGAGCTGATACAAAGGGCTCAAGTAGAAAGCGAATGTTGTGGAAATGTTGATGGCAACATTATATACAGGTGTGCTTAATACAATTGAATGATGGGTTGTTATAAAATTGTAAGAGGCCCCGAATAAAATGATTACTAAGTATATATATTAGATGGCAGATTGGATATGCAAAAAGAAATTAAAAGCAATGGAAATTGTCATGATGCAATGTACTGAATGATTACATTAAAATGGGATTTCATAAAACAATGGTCTAAATTTTCTAAAGTGCATGTACTGACAGTGGAGTAACACGATTATTAATTTATATTTCATTTAGCCATTTTTCTTTTCATAGTTGTATGTCTTCAGTAAACATTTTTACATTCATAACTAAAAGAAAAAAAGAAATGCTGAAGGAGGTGTTAAGGGAAATAAAACCAAGGTAAAAGATGAACCTCAGAGGAGGTTGGCAAGGTAAGATCATTAAGATTTATTTTACCAGCCTGGTAGATAAACACGTGGGATTAATTGAAGGGCAGCGCCTCACTCTTCTGGTTTTCTGGTCTCTTCTCTGACAGTCGGATCAGTGTACAGCTGTTTTAGCTGGCAAGGCTCACTTCCTGCGAGACATCCCTGAGGAGAATCCATATACACTTACCAGGATGCAGCCCTGGGTGCGGGAGCAGCCATGTGGAGACCCCTGTCAGCACTGAGATACCTACACACTCACTGATTTTGCTTTCCTCCTGCAGTCAACATCATTGCGTGTGTTTTGTGAGAGGGAGGAGGACTTTGTGGACTGGTGTTGGACATATGGACTAATGTTGGACTTGTGGGCTTGGACAGCACTGGGTTGGGTTGTTTTCTTGATGTGCACTTACCCTTTATATAAAACTCTCTCTTATACATATGAGTTTCTTTGAACTTGTTTTTCTAATTTCCCCAGACTAACACATTATGGTACCAGAAATGGGGTTATTTGTTTCTCTAGTTTAGCCAGATTAATACATTATGGTACCAGGAGTAGGATATTAGAGAATCAAATTCACAGAAACTCACATATATAAAAGAGAGGGTTTTATATAAAGGTTAAGTGTATATTCAGAACACATCCCAACCCAGTCTGGTCCAAGCCCCTAAGTCCGGCTTAGCCTATATGTCCAACACCAATCTATAAAATCCTCCTCAAACTCACAAAACACACAATGATACCGAATGCAGGAGGACCATAGGTCAGTGGGTAGAAAGTCTTTGAATCCAGTTTCGGTGTAAGCATTTCAGAATTGGCAGGGGTCTCCATGTGGCTGCTCCAGCAACCAGGGCTACAACAGGGTAAATGCTATGGCTTCGCCTCAGGGATGTTTCACAGGAATTGAGTCTTGTCAGCTTAGGCAACCAAACACTGGTCAGACCATCAGAGAACAAGAGACCAGAGAACCAGAAGAGCAAGGCTCACCGAGCCATTTATCTCTCTGCCCTTCAATTAATCCCACATGGGTTTATTGGCCAGGTTGGCACAATAAACCTTAACTATCGCACAAGATTCTCTGCTAAACCTGCCCCTCCAAAACCAGAACCTAAGCATAAAAAGGCCCCTACCAAAGAAAGGAGAGAAAGCACCCAAAGGGAAACTGGAAAGCTGATACTGGAAAGGACGGGAACAGCCCTGCAGAAAAGGAGAGGCCCAAACTGAGCATATACAGAAAGCTGAAGGTGCTAGAGATGCCAAATGAGGTGTGTACATTTTTGATAACTGTATTTCTGGTGACTGTACAATTTGAAATGCTATGTTTTAATTGAGTTTTATGAAAGTGCAGAATTTTTTTAAACCATGTTGTCAGGACACAGAACACGTCATTGTTGTTTTTGGGGTAAGGGGAAATGTCATTAGTAGCCTGTCTCCACAGCCGGATCCATGTGGAAGACAACACCTTGCCCTGCTCATTGTGAGAGACTCCCTCTGGGTTCCCAGAGGAAGGACTCCCTGACGTTGGCACACATGAGCCACTTTGGCACAAACACTTTGTGAGAGGGGGAGAGTACAATTTCTTTTTACATCCTCCATATCCTCTTCTCCTTCTCTGTCTTCAGCACAGACTTGACTCCCAGAAGACCAGAGACCTGTTGTGACCTCACCTCAAAAAATTAGTTGTGAGTACACTGGGTGACTGGGACTTTCCAGTGACGCCATTCTAATGGTCTCTCACAAAAGAGCAGCGGTTCCTGGATTCGTTTTGTGAATCTGCAGATGGGTAATTCTGCTGTGTGCATTTTATTTTCTGAAAATCTGGGCCAGCTTATGAAAAGTTCTTAAACAGCATGCTAATTGTGAAATGTCAATCCTCATTCAGTCTACACTTTTCCTGTTCAGGGCACCAGCTGAAGACTTTAGTGGGTTTTACAGTAGCTTTCTGATTTGGCCAGTCCATTGAAGAAGGGAATTTGAAAGTTGTATACTGTAATGATCGTCGGCCCATGTCTTGCCTGAAAACCATGACTGTTTATGAAAGGTATGTATAATAAAGCCGCATACAATTTGGGAAAGAAAAAGAGAGTCATAGTCTTAAAAACCCACAGGGGCATTCAATCCTGTTCTGGAGAGTTAGTTTGACTTGGAATTGATTCAATGGCAATGAGTTTGGTGTCTTTGTTCATTTGGGCATTTCTTTGTACTATTCTTTTGTCTTTGAGCATGAACAGGAAAAGTCAGAACATCTGTTTTCCTGGGGAGGGCATGGCACCCCAGATATGTCACATGACCCTGCTTGTTCATTGCCAACCACATGCAGACACACCCACATAGTTGTGATTTGAAAAATTATGTAACTACTCAAAGCAGATTCAGAAATTCAAGTTGTGAATTCATTTTCTGGGTTCCATGCAAAACCCAGTGTCATTGATTTAAGTCTTTGCGTACATTCTCTTTCTTTTGATTGTACATGTATTTGAATTGCATATCTAATAACCAGTTTCCATCAAGTAACTGATTCCTGATAACCTATGTCTATCCAACTAGAACTGTACTCCATAAGCTTATGGATCTTTTCTTTGTTTTAATTGATTTGGTTATTGTTGAGATTATCCATAGGAAGACACACACACTGATGAAACACTTGCTACTTGTACATTTCTGTGATAGTCACCCAATCAATTTGAGGATTGAGAGTGTAAGGGTGGAGTCTATCCTGTCAATCTGGAGATAGCCTATGAGACCTCTGTGAGGGCATGACTTTCTCCTGCGAATTATGGGAAATCTGGCCGTATTTTCCCCTTGGAGGTGAGAGACTCACTACTCAGTCCCTTGGAGATGCTCTACTGATAAGACATATATAACATGCTGCTAGATCCTGAGCCCTGGAAACTGGAAGAGCCACATGGAGACCCCTGCCAGTGCTGAGATGCTTCTACCATTACTGGACACAGAAGACTCTGCACTCACTGGCCTGTGATTATCCTGGTGTCATTGCATGTGCTTCATGTGTCTGAAGAGGACTTATAGATTGATATTGGACATATGGGCTAATATTGGACTTATGACCTTGGACTGGGATGGGATATTTTCTCAATGTTCCATTGTTCTTGCATATAAACCTTTTATGAATATGTGTGTCTATGAATTTTGTTTCTCTAGTCGACCTGGACTAGCACAACCTCAGTGACATTGATTATATTCTTCCAGGTGTGCAATCATAGTCACTCTTCCTTGCTGACATTTTCCTCCCACATTAGAATGCATTCACTGTCCCTTGAATTTCTGATTTATTTATTTTTTTGCATCGTTGCTGTCAATTTGATTCTATTTTCACTGCCATTGAGTCAATACTGACTCACAGTGACTGCCTGTGGATTTCTGAATCTGTAACTGTTTATGGGAGTAAAAAGCCCAGTTTTTCCTCCCTCAGAGATTCTGGTGGTTTTCAGCTGTTGACCATGCAGATCTCCACCCAATACATAACCACTACACCCCCTAGCTCATTTCTGAGAGAGCATGATGCTCAAGACAGACATTTCTGACTAGACTATTATTTGGTCTTAAGAAGTCTTTAGGGGATATTTTTAGTTTAAAGATGATCTCATGGTAGTAGTTTCAGGAGTCATCCCAGCCTCTATGGTCCAGGTCATCTGTATTCCATGAGAAGTCTGTTTTGCATTCCTCGACCCTTTTTGATCAGGATTCTTATATGTAATTTTTAATCAAAATGTTCGATAAGCTCCATTGAGTTTTCAAAGGATGATTTTAAAGAAGTAAGTTGCCAGGACTTTTCCTTATGTGTCCCTGGGTAGATTTGAACCTACAACATTTTGGTTAGCAACTGATCCTATTAATCATGTGCATGGTCGATTCACCCCCATTGCTATGGGGTTGGTTTCCTAGATTGGGTTTTTGAAATTGTAAATGTTAATGAGAGCAGAGAACCTCATCATTTTCCCAAGGAGTGACTGGCAGGTTTAAACCATCTATTTGGGGGTTATCAACCCAACCAATGAGAGTGCTTTGAGGGTTCCTTCATTATCCTATGACACCCTCACCCCCCCAAAAGCAAACAGACCCCTGCAACGAGTTGAATCTAATGGACAGTGATCCTGTAGGGTAGAGTAGAGCGTTCTTGAGGGTTTTCAAGGCTTACACATCTTTTTGGCAGCAGAAAGCCTCATCTTCCTCCTGTGTAGTAGCTCGTGGCTTCTAACTGCTGACCTTCTGGTTAGCACCCCAACATGTAACTAGCCCACTCTGTCACCAGTGCTCCTATAGCAAGCGAAATGAAAGATCTGAAGCAATTATTTTATTGGGCACTCTTACAACAATCCATACATCAGTTGGATCAAGCCCATGTGTACATATGTTGCCATCATCATTTCCAAGCAGATTTTTTCTTCCTGAGCTCTTGAGTTCCTCTTTTTTTTTAAAAAAAAAATTAGGGACTTTTAAAACTCTTATCACAATCCATCCATCCATCTATTGTGTCAAGCACATTTATACATTTGTTGCCATCATCATTCTCAAAACATTTGCTTTCTTCTTCAAGTCCCAGCTCCTCATTTCCCCTCCCCCCCCACCCCGCCCTTCCCCCTTCCCTCATGAGCCCTTGATAATTGATGTTATTATGATTTTGTCATGTCTTACACTGTCTGACTTCTCCCTTCACCCACTTTTCTGTTGTGCATCTCCTAGGAAGGAGGTTATATGTAGATCCTTGTAATTGGTTCCCCCTTTCTACTCCAACTTCTCTCCACCCTCCTGGTATCACCACTCTCACCACAGGTCCTGAAGGGATCATCTGTTCTGGATTCCCCATGTTTCCAGTTCCTATCTGTACCAGTGTGCATCCTCTGGTCTAGCTGGGTTTGTAAGGAAGAATTTGGATCATGATAGTGGGGGTTGGGGTTGGTAGGAAGCATTTAAGAACTAGAGGAAAGTTGTATGTTTCATCATTGCTACACAGCACCCTGACTGACCTGTCTCCTCCTTGCGGCCATTTTGTAAGGGCATGTCCGCTTGCCCACAGATGAGCCTTGGGTTTCCTCTGCAACCCCCTCATTCATAAAGATTTGATTTTTTGTTCTTTGATGCCCGCTACCTGATCCCTTCGATACTTGTGATCACACAGACTGGTGTGCTTCCTCCATGTGGGTTTTGTTGCTTCTGAGTTAGATGACTGCTTGCTTAATCTTTAAGCCTTTCAGACCCCAGACACTACCTCCGGTGACAACTGGACACCATCAGTTTTCTTCACCACCTTTGCCAATGCACCCCTTTATCTTCAGCTATTGTATCAGGAAGGTGAGCATACAATGAAATGATTTTTTGTTCTTTGATGATGCCTGATCCCTGATCTCTTCGACACCTCATGATCACACAGGTTGGTGTGCTTCTTCCAGATGGGCTTTGTTGCTTCTCAGCTAGATGGGCAGTTGTTTATCTTCAAGCCTTTAAGACTCCAGACACTATATTTTTTGGCACTATCGGCTTTCGTCACCACATTTGCTTATGCATCTACTTTGTCTTCAGTAATTGTGTGGGGAAGGTGAGTATCATGGAATGCCAATTTAATAGACCAAAGTGTTGTCGCATTGAGGGAGTACTTAATTGGAGGCCCGATGTCCATCTGCTACCTTAATACTAAACCTATAAATATATGCACATATATATATCCTCCTCATCATGTGTAAGTATATTTACATATGTACATACTTTATTTAGACTTTTATAAATGCCCTTTGCCTCCTAGGTCTTTCCTCAATTTCCTTTTACTTTCCTCTTGTCCTACTATCATGCTCAGCCTTCATTGGGGTTTCAGTAGTTACTCTTGCTTACACTACCCTTGATCAAGCCCTACCAGGCCTCCTCACCACCAATTTTGGATCACTTGTTGTTCTCTTGTCCCTGCATTTGTGGACACCCATTTCCTTCCCCCCACCTTCCCCTCTCGCATGTCCTGATAGAACCATTGGGCTCATTGTTTTCTCCTCCACATTGTTTATCCAGCCTATCTTATCTAGATAGACCTGCAGAAATAATAACAAGCACAAAAACATGGCAGAGCAATACAAAGCAACAAAAGAAAACAAAACAACAGAACAACAAACCAATGACAAGAAGACAAAAAAAGAAAAGCCTGTAA
>PVJH01009380.1:30000-79585 GCA_004026705.1 Nesogale talazaci | reverse complement strand
CTACCCCCCCCCCCGCCTCTTCCCCATTTTAATGTCCAATAAATGGGAATGGTCTCGGTTGTGTGCATTTTCTCTCGTCCACCTGGCCTTTCGCGGGCTCTTTGGTAACCAAACCCCTATGTCTGCGTGATAATCCAGTGTTAGAGGCGCCAGGCCCATGGGCTTTCCTGGGAGACCTGGGAGACACCAAAGGGAAAGCCCCCCCCCCCCCTGCAGTTTTCCACAGGAGAAATGCAAATGCTTCAAAAGCTCCGACAGCCTCCAAGGTGAAGTCAAGGACTGATTTCAACTACTGCTCTCTCCTGGCGGGTTGGCCCCGACTGTGACCGCCACCCTGAAAGCAGTCTGGCTGGGCAGAATACCAGATTTTGCAAATGAAGAAAATAAGGTTGTGATGAAAAGGCATAGCCAGAGAAAATGCTCTGCTACGATTTTAATGGTTTTTACGGAGGGATTGGAAGTAGGACATGATAAAGGAAAACACAGGGTCATTGAGCATGTTACTGCTGATAAAGGCAGGTTTCTAAAGAAAGGTCTCATATTTGTGGGAGTGTGGGGAGACTCGTTGTGGCGGTGGTGGGGGCAGCGTTTTCCCCTCGCTGTGAGCTCTCTCCAGGTAACACTCCCTTTAAATCCTCAAACAAAGGAACCCCTCCTGGCAGTTAAAGATTTGCACTTCAGTGTTAGAACTACTCAATTAAAAGATTATTACTTTCAATAAAAACGTGAATCTGTGGGGGGCGTTTTGTCGCATGTGTGTGCGTGCGAGCGGGTGTGTTTGCATGCTTTGGAATGAAATAGGAAATGGGAAACAAAATCGAACCTAGTTCGCAAGGCACCTAGTAGAAAGAATTACGATTTCTGGGGTGAGGGAAAAAGACACGAATGCTACAATATTCATTACTACGCATTCCCGCCTAATTTACCCACCATTACTTCTTGGGGTAAAACACTTAGCGCTTTTCTTTAAGTACAAAAGAAACCATTTTATTTATAATATGATTAAGGGAAGGGCGCGATTAATTTCCTAAATAAAGATCTCCGCTTTTACTCGTTTCTATTTTGATAAAGAACATTAGCTTATGGCGTTTTCGTTTCAACCGTAGCATGAGTGCAAATTTTCTGAGATCCTGACTGAGCCAAAATGGTATACCTAGCAAATACAGCTGGGTAATTTAACAGTGCACATTGTTTATTTTCCTTTAAAATCGTCTTAATTTGGGGGTTAAAAATAAGATTGTAAATATTTTTAATCAAAGCCTTCCCCCACAACTCATTTTATGGGATTAAAAAGTGGAGCAACAGCGCTCTCTAGTGGCCAAACGCCACCTGGAGCCAACGGAGTTTAACTTCCCTGTTAATCGGTTTGAGCCAATTTCAATCTTGTTCTGTTCAGAGCTTGGAAGGCTGGCACTAATACTGCATTATCCCTTTGATTGTCAACAAGTCAAGCACAGCAAACAGGGGCTCCTGCGTGTCGAGGATATCCCCATTTGTGCTCCCAAGAGCTTCCGACGTGCTGTTCCGAAAGCCTCCAGCGCTTCCTTTGCCAGACACAGTAGTTCGCTACTCTGTAATCTCTCAACTGTACTATCAAAGCATAATTATATCTCTAGCTAGATTTAACAAAAACAAAGACGAAAAAGCACAACGTTCTGAATTTCTAAAGAGGCTTTTTTTGTTATTAAAGATGTCAGAATTTTGAAAACTTAAGAAATTCCAGAAGTTAAGGTCGTTTGGGTTTTTTCTTTTAAACCTGTCATTTTAAAGATAGTGAATATTTGCTATTTTCGCTGATTCCAATGCTCCAAGTGCATTGGTTTGGTCGATTTTAGAGGCAATGTCAGCCAAATTAGAGCCTGACTTCAGTGGACTGCTAAGTGGTCGGCTGTGGGCTTCCACCAGGCACTCGTTTGAATTTCTCTACTCAACAAAATGAAATTTTATATTAAAAGTCACTGATTGAAGTGAATAAACATTCTGCTTGGATTTCTAAAAGAATACTAAATCTCATCCACTTGCTTGCGAGGTTAATCTTTTTCCTCTTTTTCCAAAATGTTGTCCTCCAGTTCGGGAATGACAATTGTATTTTCTATAAGCAAAAATAGATACAATTGTCAACGATATTTTTACTTTGCACTTTGGAGGGAAGAACTAGATATCTTTGTGAGTGTGTATCTGGAGTCCTTCGCCATCCCTCACCATGACCATGCAGCTGGGGCTGCAAATCCCAACACCATGAACCCCCATCGCTCCAAATGAGGCCTGTTTTGTTTTAAAAATCGGCTAGAGCTTAACGTTTGTCAAAATATTATTAAAAGCCACCCACCATGGCCTACAATACCAGGACCACTTTTAAAACCAGGAGCCCCAGGCCCTCCCTCCTACCCACCTCCTGTTGATTTCCTAGGTGCTCACACCTTCCAGGGACTCCCGAGCCCCTGGCTTCTTGGTCCGATGCAGTCTTGTTTATATTTTATTGTCCAGATTTTAAGACCCAGTTTTGTCTGCATTTTTTCTTTCCTTCCACAAACACAAACATCAAAATGAGATGGTTTCAAAGCGAAGCGCCTGGCCTGTCGTAAACTCATTACCTCCAGACGTCTCGCCAGCTCGATGGCTTTATGACACCTTGGCTCTTCCTGTTTTCAAAGAGCCCTAGGTATCAGGCTGGCTGCAGGGGCGGGAGGAGATGGGGGGGTGAGGGGGGGCTTGCAGCACCTTAGGCCGGATCTGGGCCTTGGCTTTCCCTCCCAGACACCCACCCCCCACCCCCCACCCCCCACCCCGCCCTCAACTTTGCTTCCAGGAGTCCCCTCTTTCATTAGGATCCCCAAGATCTCTGCCACCTCCTCCCTCCTTCCGCCCACCCCAGGCAGCCTGGCGCCTTCGCTTCTCAAGGCCTCCAAAGACGAGGCTAACCCCGAACTCTTGCTCACAATGACCTTCATTTTAGCCTCTGAATACAGCCCACAGAAGGTCGAGCTGGGGGCTAATCACACCGGAGCTGGGGGTGGGGTGGGGAGAGGGACAGTGGGGTGGGGTCACTGGGGAGGAGAGCCTTGACCATTTTGATCCGCTGAGGTCACATTGGGGCTGGGCCGTTGTTGCGGGCTAGAGCGGGCCTCTTCCTGGGGTGGTAAGGAGAGGTTGGGGAGATGGAAGGCATGGGCGCAGTCCTGCAGAGCCTCAACAAGAGCGTGCCTGGCCGCTGGGTCCACCGGTTACACTGGGCGCTGCAGGCGAGGATGACATTAGGCCCAGACCTAGAGTTGGGGCGCCAATGGAACCCGTCTGGGAAAGAAAGGGGATGCCCAGGCCCCCGTTGTTGTTTGTTTGTTTTTGGGGGGGTGGGGTGAGGGGGAGGACTGCTGCGCTCCAGGCGGGTCTGCCCACACAAAGGTGAGAGATCTAAGGTGGAAGGGCCAGGGGATAAAGAGAGACGTCCTGAGAGAGTGCTATTTTGCAGAGACAGAGAAAGCAGGCACACAGGGCATTCAGGACCAGCGTCTGGGTTCCGTTTGATCAGGTCAGCATTTATTGGTAGGAATCATTCACAACATTTACAACTGGTCTTGGGTCCAGAGCCTGAGGGCGGCCCACATCAGCCAGACCCTCTGGGATGCAGGGCTCCTCCAGTGCACTGGGAACCACCCCCCTACCCGGCCCCAGGGCCCGGCCTCTCCTACCCCAGGCCTGGGTCAAGGACCCACAGGCTCCCTGAGGAAAGGGGGCTTCTTCTTCGTAACCAGTGGGCAACCCGGCTGGGACTCAGCCTGGGCAGGCAGCCTGGGTGCCACCTTGTCACCCATTGCCTTCATTCTCCGAAGTGGGGCCCGCTTGTCCTTGCTTGGGCAGGACTGGGGACTAAACTACAGCACTTTTTTGGGGGGGAAGGGGTGACACAGGAGAGGACTCCCTAAGCCAGCGTGCACTCACAATGGATAACATTTCCTAAGGAACCACGGGGGCAGGAAAAGGGTGAGGGGAGCAAGATTGAGCGAAACCCCAAAGCCTCTTGATTTCTTCCAACACGGAAGCAAGCAAATACAGAGTCCCCCAAATACCTCACAGAGACCAACCACATAGTCACTTCTACCTAAAACTGGGGAGTCGGGAGGGGGGAAAAAACCAAAACCAAAAGTACAGTCCTCATCGCTGGAGAGTTTCTGGAAACCAAGCCCCCACAAAGCCAATCCTTGCCGCCGCCGCCGCCTGGGCGAAGCTGAGGACAGCGCCTGGGGCCTCGGCGCCGGCTCAGTCGCCTTTGGGACACTTCTCCTTGCTCATCTTTTTCATTTTCATCCTTCGGTTCTGGAACCAAATTTTGACCTGTCTCTCGGTGAGGTTCAGAATCCTGGCCACCTCGTAGCGTCGGTCCCGGGTGAGGTACATGTTGAAGAGAAATTCCTTCTCCAGCTCCAGCGTTTGGTACTTAGTGTAAGGGCAGCGCTTTTTCCGGGTGGAGCGAGCATGGATCCAGTTCGCTGCCGGGTTGTCTACGGAGGAAGAGGGGGGTTTGGAGAAGGGGAGCGAGGGGCAGAGGGGCGGCAGGAGAGACGACAGGGGGGTGGGGGAAAAGGTCGTTAAATTAATTTCACCGAGGATGGCCGCTTTTCACAACTTGGGGAGAATTATCATAAAAAGCCTTACTGCCCGGCGCTCTGTTGACCGTGCACCCCGCGCGCCCGCGCCCAGGGTAGGTGGTTATGGGAAGCGTTTTTATGGGTGCGTGCTGGAGCTGGGCTTGGGTAGGCGTCTCGACGTTTTTATAGGTTAGTAAAACTATCAGTTTTGCACATTGGAGCCTTACAGGTTTCAGCAATAAATCAGGGGGCAATTTCTTTTGCACTTACTTGGGTCAAGCTGCTGCTGCTGCTGCTGCTGCGGTGGCGGCGGCGGCGGCTGGTCCTCCTCCTTCAGCGGGCAGCCGGGGCTCGGGTGGTCGCTGCCCGCCGAGGGCTCCGCCGAGCCGCCCGCCCCGGGCCCGATCCCCGACGCGGAGCCCGCCGCCGCCGCCGCCGCCGCCGCCGCCTTGTCCCGCAGGAAGGAGTGGCACGGGAACTCGGGGCCGCCGCTCCCCTGGGACTCGCGGGCCGCGGCCGCGCACTCTGTCCGTTTGGAGGACGAGGACGTGGAGGAGGAGGCGGCGGCCGGGGCCGCGGTGGCGGCGGTGGGGGCCGGGGCCGGGGCCGGGACCGCTCCGCTCTCAGGCTTAATCCCGTAGTGGCGCCCGGTGGCCGCGCCGCCTGCGCCCGGGCTGGGACCGGGGCCCGGGCCGCCGCCGCCGCCGCCCGCGCCCCCCGGGAAGCCGGGCAGCGGCTCCATCCAGGAGCGCACGTAGCGGCCGGGCTCGGCGGCGGCGGCGGCGGCCAGGCTCGGCGGGGGCACATACGGGTGGTAGAGGCCGCTCATCGCCGCCGCCGCCGGGGGCTGGGCGGGCACGGCCGACCACGAGGCGGAGAACACGGCCGATTTGGGGGCAAAACTACACGAGGCGAACTCGGCGCCGGGGGCCGGGCTGTCGGCCACACCTGCGGGCCGGCCCTGTGCGCCCGGCCCCGGCGGCGGCCCGAAGCGCGCGGCGAACACCTCGTCACCCTCATGGCCTATGAGCGAGTCCACGTAGTAGTTGCTGAGGGTGCCACTGGAGGACATTTTGAGGCGCCACGCGCTCGCACCCAAGGTTACACTGCCCGCCGCCGCGCCGCTCCCCGCCGGCGCCCGAGCCGCGGACTAGTTCGCGGGCTGCCGCTCCCACCATTGGTCGCGCGGCCCACGTGATCATATTTACCAATACCGGAGTCAATCAGGCCGCTAAACTGGGGGCTGCGAGATTTTTTTTTTTTTTTAATCATCATCAACAGAAGCTCCGCAATTAGAGCCCGCCGGCCCGGGCTGGTGCGCCAGGCCCGGCCCGGCCCGGCCCGCTGGGTGGCGGCTGGGACAGTAGGCCCGGCATGGCCGGAGGAGGCGGTAGAGACTGTTGGGTGGCTGCCGCTGGCCGCCCTCGGTGCTGCCCAGCTAGCACCCCACGCCGCCCGGCCGGCTGCCTGGCTCCGAGCGACGGGCAGTGCGCCTGCCTGCCTGGCACACTGAGCCGGAGCTTCTGCCAGAGCGGGAGCCCCGGCCGGCTGGAGTGCCGCCGCCGAGCGCGCCCCGGCCGAGCCCGGCTGAGTGGTTGGAGGCCCGCCTGGCTGCGGGCGGGGCGAGGCCTCCGGGCGACCGCGGGAAGGGGGGGAAAGGGGCTTCTCCCCTAGATTCTCTCCCTAGCCGACCCCCACCCTCCTGCACACCCACTCCCTCGCTCGCAGCTTGTCGCGTTGTTTAAAACAGGTGGAAGACCTCTGTAATGATATTATGCCTTTCAATAAAAATTTTATGAGGTGTATTTGATTATAGATTAATGTGTCCCTAATAAAACGGACGGATGGAGCAGCTCAGAGGGCCCCCTCCCTTTGCCACACTTACACAGGCGCGCGCGCACACCCCCGACGTGAGGCTGCGCTGGGGCAGCGGCTGCTGCCTAGGCAGGGGCTTCCATCGGCTCTCCCGGAGGACCAGGCCTGAGAGTCGGCCCCACACGGTGCTCCTGTCCTCCACGATAGCCAGGACGGCCCTGGAAGAGAACAGGCCACAGGGCAGAGCCCGCTTCCCCGCCTGGCCAGCCCGAGCTCTCCCCGCGACTCCCAGCCAGGCAGAGTCGCTTTGCACTCTCCACACTGAAGGCCTTCAAGTGGACTCCAGGTGGAGGGGATGTGTGTTAGCAAAACCCCGGCAGAATGTCCTGCTGCGGGGACAATCCGAATTCTTTGTCCAGTGCATGTGCGTGCGAGTGTGTCTCCAGAGCCTGGCCAGCAGCCTTGAAGCTGAAGGAAATGATGCCCATGGTCACTCCCAAATCCATGGTACAAAGACTACAAGAAAGCACCGCTGGGAGCGGGGACAAAAGCAGGACCCAGGAGCCCGCGACTTAGCGCATCTTCTTCACTCTACAAGTGCCTGGGCCCCCTTGGAGGACTCCACCAGTCCCAGAAAGAAATGGGGAAACGGTTACTTAGGGCCTGATTGATGGCCTTCGCCCATGGCTTTCTGGTTTTGTCCCAAAGAGGTTGGCTTGGCCCGGAAAGCACAAGGCTTCCTCAGAGACATGGCCCCCTGTCAACAATCAGTGGTGTTCCCCTGAATCACAGGGGGGAAACAGCCCAGTTAGAATTCTCTTCTTTCCCTGGTCGCCAAAGGAGACCCCAGGGTCCAGAAAAAGCCCACCCACCCACAACCCCTTCTAGAATTCACCTAGGTTCGGGTTTTCAAGAGAGAACTTAAAACTTGAAATAAATGGATGTCCCAATATGTTCTGGGGAAAGAATTCCAACATTTGTTTTTTCAATAATAATAAAAAAAAGAGATGTCAAGGAACTTTTTGTGCCATGGGGGTGGAGAATCTTTAGAACCACAGCAGGACCTGGGGTAACAAATTTGGTTGGGTCCACTCTCCCCAAGGGTCCAGTTCCTCTTCTCCCTGCTGGAGCTGACCAGTCTGGGGCTGGGACCCTGCCACAGGCCCTCAAAGCGAGAGCCAGTTTCCCCAGCTGTGGAGGTCGACGGACCTTTGGACTTCAGGGATAGAAGTCATGTTCATTTGCAAAGTGTCTTTCAGCTACCCTTCCTTTGGTTCTTCCCTTGCCTCCCCAATACCCTGGCTCCAACCATTAAACAGGGAGAGGATTGACCAGACGCTTTCTTCCTTTAAATTGTTTTTGTTTTTCATGTGAGCCACTCAAAGGTAATGGTCGAACATAAAACCCTTCCACAGGGAAAGCAAGGCAGGGTGGGATGGGAACTCACCCATGGGGCTGCTGCCGTGGGGCTTGGCTCTCTTGGACTCCACTGAGGGTAGGAAGGAGGGGAAGAGGGCTGGTGTGCATCCGAGGTGAGGTAAGGCTAGACTGCCGCTTATCCCTGCGCCTGCAATGGAGGCCTGGCTGCTTCCAGGTGGGCAAGGCGGGGTGCAGCCCAGCTCCTGACAGTGACAGGTCACCACTTTCTGGGACCTCAGTGAAAGCATGAAAAGGAACAGACAAAACTGAAAGGGAGGAGGCACAGAGTGGGCCACTTTGAGGAAAAAAAGAAGGGAAAATAGAGCCGCTTGGGGTCCCCACTTGCCAGGCAACAGCTAGAGGGATGCTCACAGTCCCCCAAGAGTCTCATTCTGCACCTAACTTTGATGAGTGAGAATGGGAGAGGAGAGGGGGCTTCCTTTCTCCCCAGCTCACGGATGATGTCTCCTGTCCCCACCCCTGCACTGCCCAATATACCCTAGACTACTGCCCTGCAGCCCCCAGCCCATCATCCACCACTCCCACCCCGCCTGCTTTTTGCCACCACCCCCACTGTCACCACAGGCAGTGTGACAGGAAGATCATCTCTGCCCTCAAATGCTTTCCATGTCCCCCTAACATATAGCCATTCCAGAAAGCAGAGGGAGCGAAGAACTCGTTTCCAGAGTTTATTGCATTATACATGCAACCAGAACATGCACAGAAAGGACAAGCTGTTGTTGCACTTCTACCAAACCACAGATGCACCACAAGGGACAGGCTACAAGGCATTAGGTCATCAATATTCCATCTCACCAAAGACAATTGCTAAGTTCATTTGTGAAAAGATACATTGTAATGTGCTTTTTTAGTCCCCCTCCCCCCAAAGTTTGTGGGTTTTCTTAAGCTTTTATATCGAGAGATAAGATGTAGTTTTTAAAATACTGGCTGTATTCGAAATGCCATGAGATCATGGATTAGCCAAACACACAGACCTTTTGCGTCAGGAAAAACAGGAAAAAGTCACATTGCTGGGTGGATAGGTGGGTGGATGGATGGATAGATGGGTAGATGCCACTACAGTTGCAATAAGTTAAGACCCAAATGAAAATTTGCAGTAATAGTTACCCTGCGTTACGAGGGAAATAATAATAAATTACACGTGCTAGGTTTGTTTTAATATATATGTATATATATATATATATATATATATATATATATACTCATAGGGATTACAGATCACTTGCAGCACGAACAGAATGACCCCAAAGTCACATTCTAGCAGGAAAAAAATCCAAAACAAAAACAAAGCAAAGAGCAATGGAGATTTTGTTCCGCCTTCCCAGTCCTCCAGCACTCGTCCCCCGGAACGCGGTGCTCCCTCCTGGGTTCAGGCCTCCGCCTGGCCAGGACCTAAGAGAAGGTGAGGTTGGCGGTCAGTTCTCGGATCCGGTTCTCTCGGCTCATCTTCTTGAGTTTCATTCGGCGGTTTTGAAACCAAATCTTGACCTGCCTGTCGGTGAGGTTAACGCTCTTACTGATCTCTAGGCGGCGCTCGCGGGTGAGGTACATATTGAACAAGAACTCTTTTTCTAATTCCAGCGTTTGGTGCTTAGTGTAAGGGCACCTCTTCTTTCTGCCACTCTTTGCAGTGAGCCAATTGCTGGTTGGAGTATCAGACTTGATTTCCTCTAACAAAATTAAAGGGAGAAAAAGAAAACAAATCAAGAAAAAATAGATATATATTTCTCTCTCTCTCTCTCTCTCTCGCTCTCTCTCTCTCTCTCTCTCTCTCTCTCTTTCTCAGTCTGTTCAAATGTAGCCTTGGTCATGACCCTTCGGGTCGACAGGCCGCTTTGGAAAATACTGATATTAAACATTACTCACAAGAGCTGGGCCCTGGAAGGGATTTTTAATTGACTAGGTTAAAGCAAACTGCCCTAAGGTACACAAAGGAAGCGCATTCTTGCCCTCAGTACCCAGGCTTCTCTCTCTCTCTCTCTCTCTCTCAACTTACCGAGTTGCACAAAATATCAGTGCCACAGTAAACTTTCCCAAATCTCCCAAACAACATTCCAAATGGTCCTCTTCTAGAGAGGGTCTGGTGGGCACGGCCAAGCTAAGGAAAGCCTGCAAAGCCATTTCTGCCTGGGGTCTCTCTGGCCACGGCTCCTTCCGCAGCTCTCCCCCACCGGGTGGGGAGCCCCCAGCCCGCTTTAAGCGGCCCATTCTCCTTCACCAGATAATGGAGGCTGCTAGTTCACCTGGGCCCTGCTGTGCTCTCCCGCCTGCCTGCATTCCCGCATCTCCTCAGCCCCTCACAAGAGCCTTCCCCTCCAGAAATGCAGCCCCCCACTGGGGACCACCTCTGGGAAGCCAAGAAGAAGTTCAAAGCAGGCTTCTTTCTGCAAAAGCCAAAGCATTCAGCTCAGTGTCCTAACCCTGTCCCAAGGTGGCCAATGCCGGCCCCACTCTGCGTTTCCCTGCAGTTGTCCCCTTGGCCGATGGATCGCAAAGCCGACCACACTTCCTCCAGACAAAGCCAAGGTTACCCAGTCCGGCATGTCTGGCACCCCGGCCCAGCCACTGAATGGCCCCAGTCAGCTCGCGCCCCCGGCCGCCGCCTCGACCCCCGGCAACGAGCTCGCAGGACACGGGCTGCACCCATGTGTCGGTGGGCACGGACGGAGCTCCCGACCGGCGGTCGGTCGACCAGCCCAGCGCTCCAGGCATCGCCAGGGAGCGGGAGAAAGGCGGCTCCGGGCCGGGTTTACGAGCCGAGCCGCAATTCTCTTTTGCGCTCTTCTGTTGCCTTTCAGGTCTAGCTCGGGAAAAGAACTGAAATCCCGGCCAGCTCTCGCTCGCCGTCCCGGCTCCATCGGCGAGGGGCCAGGACTGGCGGGGAGGGCCGTGGCCGTGGGGGGCGGGGGGGGGGGGAGAAGCGGGACCCTCTCTGGGCGGGCGGCGATCGCCCACTCTAAGGCACCGAGCAGCACCTGCCGAGTGGAGTGGGGCGCCCGCCTGGCTGCCTGGGCCCCCGGCGCTCCCTCTCGGCCGCTTCCCGGGCCGCGCGCTCTGCCGGGGGGTGCTCATACCGACCTTTGCTTTCCTTCTCTTGCACTTCAGGGCTGGACACGGAGACCTCGGCCAGGCAGCTCCTCTCCTCAGCCAAGCCGCCCTTGGCCTCAGGACTCTCCACCTGGGAGACTTTGGCGGGCTCCGGGCCGCCGGCGGGCTCGTTCATCTTCTTCTCCATCTGCAGCTGGGCGGCCGAGAGCTGCGGCTTGGCCGCGCCGCGAGGGTTGAGCTGGAGCATGACAGTGGAGCTGCCTTCGGGGCTATTATTGTACTCTTGGGTTTTCCCGGCGGCGTAGGTCTGACTCAGTCTAAAATATCCAGGGACGGGAACCTCGGGGTTCTCAACGGGACAGGACTCGGGGACCAGCCTCTGGTACGAAGGGACCTCGGCCGAAATGAGTTTGTTGCGCTTATCGGAATACATGCAGCAATTGGATTCTTCCTTAATGTTGGTGGTGAAGGAGCAAGTGGGCACTTGCTGCGTAACAGGTTGCTCTACGCGACAAGGTCTGTTCGGGTCTGTCCAACTGTCTACTTGAGGTATATAAGGATGCACGTTCATACCCATATTTTGGTGGTTCACTTCTCTTTTGGCCAGAGATGGGAGCAGTCCACAGGTTTGCATTCCATAGGTCCCCATGTCTGCGCTAGGTGGTGGCATGTACATGCTGGCGCTGCTCGAATAAAAACTGTCACTCCTGCAGGCACTGATCAAGGAATCTACTAAAAAAGTATTAGCAGCAGGAGAGCTGTTGGGAAAGGACATTTTGGGGAGGAATTTGAAGAAGAGAGATTGTGTCCTTTGTACGCTGACATCTCTAGGAAAACATTCCCCGTGTAATTGTGGATGCCTCTGCCGACCACATGACAACCAAGCCAATGAGATTTGAAAATGGCCTTGAGCCGCAGCCTCCTCGCGGGTCACGTGCTCTGGAGCCCGGCCGGCCGGCCGCGTAAGCACGGACAACAGCGACATCTACTACGCGCCGGCGATAGTGCGCGCGGAAAACAACCGACCCCGCGCTCGCCGCCCGCCCGCCCGCCTGCCCGCCGCCTCCCGGGGCTCGCGCGGACCTCCAGCCCCACTCGCGGCCTACGCCCCGATCTCCCGCCCGGCCGGCGGAGAGAGACGCTCCTCCGAGGGGCGAGCGAAGCCGGCCATGGCTGTGGCGCCAGCACACTGCGGCAAAGCATTCCCCCCCCCCCTCCCCTACACATGTAGGCACAGCGCCGGCGGAGAGGGCCGGGGCCAGGCTGGCAGGGTGGGGGCGAAGGCTGGTTGCTTTAGGCCCCGGCAATCGGGGAAGGTGAGTCCACTTGGCGGAGACCCTAACACACCCCACCCCAGGGATACAAAGGAAAGAACCCCTGGGGCAATGATTGGGGCGGTGGGGACGAAGTGTCCTGGGAGTGGCAGGGAGAAGGGTCCGGAGGGCTGAGAGATCACCTAGTTGGTCGATCTCGGCGGCCAGAGGAGCAGCCCTGCCTGCCCGACGTGGTACTCTCCCTCGCCCGCTTGGCTTCAGCCACAAGCTCCCCGGCTGGGTCCCCAACCCTGGCCCCAGAGCCTTCAGCCAGGGGACAACCCTTCACCGCCGGCTCACGTTTGCAGAAAGCGGTCCCAGCGGCTCCCAGCAGGACAACGAAATCAACGTTTTCCCTCCCACACAGATAACAGAGAGCAGGAAGGAAGGTCTGGGTAAAGAAATAGGCATTTCAAAGGGAAAAAACGGGGGAAACTCGCCCTGGGACGCCAGAAGTTTGCTCAAACTGGCCAGCCCAGGCTAAGCATGGAGAGGCAGAGGGGTCATTGAGTTCTTCTGCAAAGAAAAATATGTTTTCCTTTTATGGATTTTGTAAAAGCATTGGTTTCTGACAAGTGCAAGGTACAAAAGGTTGTGGAATTTATTAATACATATTAAGAAGAATCAGGACGATCAATAAAATTCTCATCTACATTCTTGGGCTACTTGGTAATTTTCTTGCTTCTGAAGGTTTTTAAAGAGTTATACCCGCTGTTGCCACACACGGGAAGATATTTTATTAACAAATCAATCGAGACTTTGTAAAGGATAAGATTAATAGTTAAGATTTAGCATAATGGCGTTCGCTTTATGAATTATTGAAAATTATACTATTGATTTTTCCCCTTCGCGACTAACCAAGAAGGTCAATTTTTGTTTTAACACAAATCGTCAAATATTAAAAGCTATACTTTTTGTCAGAAGTCGACTTTTATAGTTCTGGACAATTCCTACCTAAGATGCTTTGACAAGCTTTGGCTGGCTCAGAGAGGAAGGGGAAGACAGGCAGAATATTTGTGGGGGGAGGAGAGGGTCGCAGTCCTCTGTTTCCTTTGGCGAGGGAAAGTTATATAAAGGGGATTTGGTCCAGGGTTGTGGTCGAGCTCATTAAAAAACCACCACTGCCCCCGCCCTGAAAACTAGGAGTTTTATGAGAAACTTCTCCAACAACTTCCTCCCTGGTTCTCTGGCTGCAGGCTGTGAGAGGCCCTTAGGAAGTCGGGCCTCCGGGTACCAGCAGGGCGCTTTCACCTTGATTCCCAAAGGCTGGCTCCGACAGAGGCCCACCAGAGCACCGAAGCCCTCCTCCGGCCTGGCCTCCCGGTTCCTTTGTGGCAGTCAGGAGCAGAGAGGGCTGGGGACACTGACAGGGAACCTGCTCTCTGGCTGAGAAGAGTGTGCTTCTGCTCTCTCCACATTCTCCTGGGCAAGGGCTGGCCTTGGATGACTGGCCCGGAGACTGAACTTGTGGGCCAGTCTGGTGTCCCCCCAGCAGCCCAGATTCTGGGAGGGGCACTGCTCATTAGAACCCCAGCATTCTCAGGGCGGGACAACCCATTCATCCTTATAAACCTTTCCCAGCAAATCTTCTGGGCCCCCTCCCCAAAGGAATCTCCCTTGGCTTGATGGGGTGGTGGTGGGGAACAGAGGCTGGGCACTGGTTTGGGACTGCTTTGCCTGTCCCCTTGCAGAGTACTCACCCAAACAATAACCCTTTTTAAAAACTCTGCAGTGGCAATGAGACAGACCTTTTAAACCTTTCCGCAGCTGTTCAAATACAACATCATTGTCAGGTTAAAAGCCTGGCGCTGCTCACTGCTGGGCTGCGGGATGCCAGGGAAGACCAGGGTTTAAACATTACCTTATCACTGGGGCTGCTGCTTTTAAGCTTGGGCTGGGGGTGAGGGAGACAGGGGGGCTAAAAAACAAACAAGCCAAAAAAAAAAAAAAAGAAAAGAAAACCCACCCACAACTTGCTCTGCTAGTCTGCTAAGGTCCTACCCAGAGATAACAGCTCTGAGAATGGCTTTGTCACAGCACGGAGATCAGCTTGAGATTCCAAAGCAGAGTGCCCAGGGCTGGACAAAGTGCCCGCTGCCCGCACGCTTGCTCTTGCTCGCTGGCGGCTGCGTCTGCTCAGCAACCAAAAGCCGCAACACACTCTCCTCTTTGCACTGCCTGGACAACTGCCCGCAACAAGGATACCCAGCTCTCCCTGACCTGCACGAGAAGCAAGGCTGTCTTATCGAATTTTATGCCTGTCCAATGCCATTTCTGCATCTTTATTTAAACATAGAGAAAACATCCAGCTTCAAAATAAAGGATCCCGAAGCCAAACCGGTAGGTCTGCGGCGCCAGGGCAAACAGATGCTGTCTTCCCAATTTGGGGACGTTTCCATGTCAACACGAGGTGGCCACAGTCCAAAGTCATGTCTACGTTAGATGTGGTTTTTAAAGAGATCTTCTGTACTCACCGGGGGCCCCAAACCTCATCTATGTGTCAGCTATCATTTCAAGTCCAGTCTCACACAATGCAGTATTAAAAATTCTTTTTTTGAATGTCTGCCTTTAGACTATCCTTTTGAGGCTAGAGTCTGCCAAATTCTAAGAGAGATTTTATTTTTATCCTAAGAAAAATCCATCACAATCGAGATCATGGAAGAGAACGATTGCTGGGGAGGTTGGAAACTTTGCCTGAGACCTGAAGACTGAGAGGCAACAAACGGACGGGCTGGAAAGGCAGCAACCTGAAAGTCTCTCCTTGGCTTTGGGAGCATTGAAACTCGCTGCTGTTTCGATCATCTTTAGATCCGCTGGAGCAGTTATCATGAATAATAAATCAATATTGCCCCATAAAGGAAATAAATACCCATATTTGTACCAGAACCCACCATCCTCCCCCGCACAGTTCTTTCAAGGGAAAAATGTAAAGGGTGGCTTTCTCGAAATTAGCATTTGTGACCAAGCTGTGGCAGGCATCTGTACTCTCTGGCCTTTGGGAAGGAGCAGCAGGGTGGTCCTGGCTGAACCAAACATGGGGGCTCCTGAGGTCACCCTGAATGAGGACCCTAAAGGGAGCTGGACCACTCTTTGGGGGCTGCTGGTGGAGGGAACACATGAAAAGCCTTTAGGGTACCCCTTAGGCTTACAGCGTGTGCCTTACAGGCGATGTGCAATGGAGAGAATGCCAAGAAACCCCCTGAGCGCACCGAAGGATTTACCGAGAGTCCACGGAGCCAACTCGCCAGGCCAGGAGGACTCCTCTTTCCCTCCCGGACACAAAAGACTCAGAATTTGGCTTTGCCTCTCCTCTTTAGCGTCTGTGACCTGGGCCCTCAGGACCGATGGCTACACTCGGCGGCTGCCCTGGGCCCAGCTGCAGTCCCGCGATTGAAAGGAGTGGAGCTACGGGACGGGACGGGGAGCAGCTAGGGTCCGCGCGCGGCCAAGGCCAAGGGGCCAAGCCTCCGGAGGAGGAGCTCAAGGACATTTGGGGAGGGGGTGTTCTCCAGCCACAAAGCCCGCAGCATTTCACAATGGCTAGGCTGGGCCTGCTGTCAGGCCGGTGCCGAGATGTCTGAGGGGAGCACCTACGTCGCCCGCCGGCGGCGTCTCACTAGGGACTGGGGGCGCCCCAGCCCCGCTCAGCTTGGCAGGGGCTTTGGCCCAGAGCCTGATCTGGAGCTAAGCTGGGGGCTGCGGGAGCAGTCACAATGAACTTCGAGGGGGTGGGAGGGGAGGAACCCTCCGGAGGCGTCACACTCTCTTAGACCCCAAGCAAGGGACACGGGGTTTCGCCTAGGTCGGTGGTTTTTCTGGGGGACATGCGGCAAGAAAACTGCCTCTGATAGCCACTACCAAAATTCTCGACGTTCGCTACCACAAGATTCTCTATGGTCGCTACCAAAAATTCAAGCTTCGCGTCCCCAACGCAGGCCAACAGACAGATCAGAAGAACGGCCAAGCTTTTGTGAGCCACAAAGCCCGTTTGCTGGCAGTCTGCTCTCCTTTCCGCAGCCGTGGGGTGTAAACGCATCCCCAGACGGTCTGCTCTCTCCCGCGGCCGCGGCGCCCCAACCCACAACCGTGCGCGCACGCCCCAGATGGCCACAGGCCCGCCTGGGTTTCTGCTTGCTGGACGAATGCCTCCGTTTCCCTGAAACCACACTCAGCTAGCATGCCAGCGCCCTCACCTCTCTTAGACAAAAGCCTCCTCATCATCTCTGGCGGCCGGAGATGTCGCAAGGCGCCTGCAGCTTTGGGGAGGGGACGCCTAGCCTCATATCCATCTCTAACTCAAATCCGAAGAAACCCGATTTCTCCTGCCTTTCTTTAGCTCGCAATAGCTACGGCCAATTTTAAAGTGCTTGTATTTCTCTTTAAAACATGTCCTTAACACTGCCAGGTTAGTGTACTACAAGGAGTACTTTTTGCAAAGGTGTATATATATATATATATATATATATATATATATATATATATATATATATATTTGTATATATATTAAGGAAACAACGAAAAGCTCCCATTTCGGGAATCGGGTCGTTCCCTTTTTTTTCTGTCTTTATACAACTTCCCACAGTTCACAGCTGCTTAGAAGGAGCAAACTGCAAACACCTTAGCGGCTGCCTATTTCTAACGGATTGAGACCGCCTATTAGAATTCATTATTGTAAAGACAAGGTACCTCGGCCTCTGGGCCAAATGCAGCTTCTGGAACGTGAATGCGCCCCCGTGTGGCTCTCTGAGGTCCTGCAAACACGAAATTCTAGCTTAAGGGTTCTGCTTGCCTTCAGTGTTGCACACTCGCTGACTATGTGTAGATGCAGTTAAAAAAAAAAGATAGATGAGGAGAGAAAGAAACAAACCAGTTTTAAGATGCTGGAACGATCATACTACATGGGCACTGACATTTTAACGGCCGCCCAGAATTCTAGACAAAAGAATCCCCTTCTGAACAAAATTATTCATTGTAGGATTTGTTTCTATTTCTTCTTTTACCAAAGGTTGCAAGTCGCTTTCTATATATATATATTTCTCTTTTATATATCTATATATTTATATGTATCTTTCCCTATACACATAAACACAGAGATCGTTTTCTTTTGTTCCATATCACAGATAGTGCAATAATTTATTTGACAGGGTGACAAATTACTTTCAAATATAAGGTTTAAGTTTGAACAGAACCTCTTCCCAATGGCTGTTTTCAAATCTATGATTCTTTATAAGAGCAAAAGGAAACCACTAACTAAGACTCCCCCCATATACACCCAAAGCATTTGTTAATAGTATATTGAAAACATCACTGGGAAGCATTTAAATCTAATAGGTGTTTTAAGAACAAGTGAATTGCTATTGGATTGTACAAATGTTTGAAGGGAAATTAAGGTTATTGATCCTGAAATTAGGAATTTGCTTAGATTTATGATGGGCTCCACTATGAGTCTGTGTGGTCATGAATGTGTGTGGGGGTTTGAATGTGTGAGTATGTGTGGGTGAGAGTGGGTGGCAGCTGAAAATCACAGAAGAACCTTAAGGCACCTAATTATTCAGAAAGGTTAAAGGTGATGACCTTGACATTTTGGAAGTTCAAAGGCATACACTTATGCACTTATGGTTTTTCCTTCTTCAAAAGAAAAAAGATTTAGCATTTTTTGGGTTTCATTTGGAAATGCACCCTCTTCCAAAGATGCAGGGTGCGCTGTACATCTTATGGATTTTTTTTTTTTTACTTTGAGCTTATAAGAAGTGAAAGCGCCATCAGATCCACTTCACCCTTTTCAGAGAAAGAAAAGCTTTTCTCACTCTTCCAGTTTATTGCAGGCTGCGGAAATCTCTTTTGGACCCACCAGAAGGTGTATAATATAACCCAATTAAGCTGTTTAGAACTTTGGCTTTTATGGTGTTGTCTAGACAGTTCAAGGTTTTGTAAACAGCCTGGCCTGGCCCCGCAAACAGAAAACGAAGTACAGCCTTTGCCACATTCTTTAACTTGAATCGATAAAGGGGGTGAGAAGTGGGTCTGTGGGAGGGGGCTTATTTCTGCGAGGGGCTTCTCTTCCTGGGTCCAGGCCCAAATGACACCAGCCAAAGAATCAGCCTCTCACCACACATTTCCCCTTGACATCCACTTCCTTTAAGTCAACCTTTTTTTTTTTTTTTTTTTAAGTAGGGCTCTTATGTTGAGCGCTTGTTTTAAAGACCCAGATTTGGATCTCCTTGACAGTTGTGAAGAGAGAATTTGGATTTTCTAACCAGGTGAAAAATGTGTTCCTCGTCTTTCGAAATTCCAAGTTCACTGAGACTGGGAGTAGAATTTCTTCTTAGGTTCCTGCAGCATCCTGGCTCGTTTGTAGGACAGTCCTTGCTAAAGTGAATTTTTAAACCAGTGTAGCTTGGAGGGAGGGATCCCAACACCTCCCCCCTTTTCTCTAAATTAAAAAATTTTTCCTCCTTTGGGCTTTTGTTTTGTTTTGTTTGGGGCTGGGGAAAGAGGGTTCTGACTACTAGAATCTCCTAATTGGGCACTAAACTTCTTCAGAGAGGGACAGTCATACAGTGCATTAAAGTTGTAACCTCCATTTTACTAGAAACCATTTATTCACACAAAAAAGACAGCGGCTCATGCCTCCATATGACAGACCATAGGTACATTTCCCACAGTGTAAATAATCTGCATTCATCATCCAAGGAGGTGAAGGCTTCTCTAAACTCAGAACAAAACACCAGTGCCTTCCAGCCCCGCTGCCTAACTCCTAGCATCCCATTGGCGTCCCAGCGAGAACTGGGAGGGGGAGGGGGAACAACAGCACATGGGCGGTAAAATTGTAAAGGGACGATTGCATTTACCATTTTCCCCATTTTTGGATCCGCTCGGCCAAGTCCCAGGCCTCGTCCGCAGGCTGCAGTAGGTCGCTGGGAGGTCCCGAGTTGACCATGAGAAGGAGTCGGAATCGTGGCTTTCCAGTGAGAAGAGGCGTCAGTAAACCCAAGGACTTTGGGCCTGCGGAGGGCAGGCTGGTGGGGAGAAGGGTGGGGGTCGGTGAGTAGGGGTGGGGGGTTGGGGGTCGCTTCCTGGAGCTCTCAAAATAAGGGGTTTCCAGTGAAATACTGCAGACGGTCTCTGTTCAGTTTCTTTTCTTTCATCCTGCGATTCTGGAACCAGATTTTGACTTGCCGGTCTGTGAGGTTTAGCATGCGAGAGAGCTGCAGTCTTTTCTCTTTGTTTATGTACACGTTAAAGAAAAACTCCCGTTCCAGTTCGCGGATCTGGTACTTGGTGTAGGGACAGCGCTTTTTCCGGGACCGCTGGGGGGCCACTGCAAGGCAAAGAGACCCAGGAGGTAAGGGAAACCGCTGTGTGGTCACCCTCAGCCGCCCACCCCGACCGCCCGCTGGCCCAGGCCGCCCCCCAACGAGTAGGGCCAGGCCCTGGCCCGTTGGGGACATTCCCTGCCGCCAATGAAAGGCCCGGCCTGTGTCGTGAAGGATGATATATAGGCGCGCCCAGGGGAGAGTGCTGGCGTGGACCAGTATTCAAGCCGGGACACACACACACACACACACACACACACACACACACAGAGCCAGCCTGGCACCGAGGTGAGGAAACCTAGGGCGAAGCTGGCTGAGGCTGGAGCCTGGAGAGAGCCGGGGCCTGAGCGCCCCAGCATCTGCTGGGCTCCAGAGACACGTCAGTCAGCCAGTGGTTTGGATAAAGTCCAGTTCGCCATCAAACTTCCCCTCCCTTCCAAGGAAGCCCGCGGCTCCGGCTCGGGTGTCCCGCTCCGCAAATGGCCAGAGATACCCCCACCCCCACCCCACCCCCGCCCTCCTCCTTGTGGAGCTGGCTGTGAAGTGCCAGTCCGGGGCCTCCAGCGGGCCACCCCCTCCCCAAACTGGACACCAACTCTGGACTGAGATCCCTGTCCCCCTCCACGACTACCTTAAGCCCACCTAAATTGGTTTCCTATCGTAAACAGGCTTTACTACGGCCCGCGAAACCTTATAGGATGTATAAACCCCTTCGAACGCTTATAAAGTGGCACATAAAACGGCGCAAGCCGAGGGAGGCCCCCGCCGCCGATCCCGCCCCCCCTTCCCGCCTGAACCCCCAGCCCGCACGCCTCCTACCTGCGCTGCCGCTCTTCTCGGCCCCCGCCTCCCCCGGGGGGCCCTCGCCGTCGCCGCCCTCCGCAGCCCCCTTGGGTTCCGGCCCCGGGGTCCTCTTGGCGCAAGGGCTGCTCCCGCCGCCGCCGGCCCCCGCCTTGGGGTCGCCCTTGTCGGTGGCGCCTTCGGGCTGCGGCGGCGCCGGCGGCGGCGGGGGCTGCGGGCCGGCGAACGGGGGCCCGGGCGCCGCCTCGTAGAACTGGTCGAAGCCCTGCGGCAGGATGCCGTTGCGGCCCACGGCGCTGTAGAAGTTGGAGGCGGCGCCCGCCGGGCCGTGCGGAGGCCCGGGCGCCGCGCACACGGGCTCGGGCGCCTTGAACAGCACGTCCGGCCGGCGGCCCGCGGGCGGGAGCAGTTCGCGCTGCATGGCCGCCTCCTCGGCTGCGGCCGCTGCCGCCGCGGCGGCCGCGGCGGCCGCGTAGTAGGGAGCGTAGCCCCCGGCACCCCCGGCGCCGCCGCCGCCCGGGCCGCCCCCGCCGCCGCCGCCCCCCGCGCCGCTACCGCCGCCGGCGCGGTAAGGCCACTTGGCGCGCTCCAGGCCGTAGTCGCGGAAGGCCACTTCGCGCACGGGCTGGACGTGTGTGGCCAGGTTGGACGAGTAGGGGAAAGTCATCTGGCAGGACGACGGCTGCGACAGGAAGGACGGCTTGCTGGCGAAGTCCGACGGGGCCACATAGTAGGCGCAGCCCGGCAGGTACATGCTGGCTGCGCTCGGGCTGCACTCGTCAAAGTCGTTCATGGCTGCGCGGCGTGCGCGCCCGCCAGCCCCGGGCCGCTCCCCGCGCCGCCAACCTGAGCCATCGATTGCACAAGAGGCTTGGGCCAGGATCAACTAAGCAAAAATCCCCACCGGGCGCTGACGTGCAATTCATCTTGATTGATTCTGGTGGTAATTATGTCACGTGACGCCATGGAGAGAAATGTCCTTATATCTATATCAGCGCTCGCCAACACGCCCCGGGACGGCTCCTGGCGCCAGGACGCGCGCGCGCTGGGGGGCAAACCGGCCTCCCTCGACCGCTAGCTCTCCCCGGGCTGATTCCGAGCGGGCTGAGCCACAGGCCGGTCACCTGCGCGCTGCCGGCGGCTGCCACCGCTGGGCGCATCTGCCACCGCCCGGCCGGGCCGCCCGCCCGCGCCCGCCCGCCTGCGCCGTTTAAGTACGCGGACCGAGGCCGGCAGGGAGGAGGAGGGAGGGGGAGGAAGGAGGAGGAAGGGGGAAGGGAGAGAAAAGGCGAGCGGTGGGGGGAGCCCCAGGCCTGGGCGTAGGGGACTAGGTGTTAGGGTGTGAGGTTCCCACCCTCTCCCCCCCCCCCCCAGCACACACACCCCTTCCTGCAGCCGCCCCCACCCCCGCGACGCTGCCACCCTGCCAGCCACCTCTCTCGCCTGCCGGGGAGCTTGTTGCTTCTCCTCCAAGGGGTGTGACGGCCTGTGCGGGGAGCCCTGATTTACATATTTCTCGTCTGGCGCATGGACCAAGTAGACACTAGGCTCTCTCCTCTCCTGACCCCAGATTCCCAAGAGTGGGCCTCGAAAATCCCACGCGCACTCCCTTCCAGGGGCTTCTGAAGCTCGGGCCTGGGAGTCCAGCCGGCCCTCGCGCCCCCTCTGGGTTTCTTCTTTCCACTATCGGCCTTTCCCCTCTCTTTCCTTTGACACCCTTTAGTCTTCTGTCTTTTTCACTCTCCCCTGCCTTCTCTCTCTCTCTCTCTCTCTCTCTCTCTCTCTCTGTCTCCCACTTTCCTCAGCTCCTCCTTTCCTTCTCTGTCTCCTTAGCCTCTCTCTCCATCGTCCAAGCAGTGTGTCTCAGTGGGACTATGCCCCTGTCTGCACTATACCTTTTCTCCCCTAGTGCGAAAGGAGGAGGATGTCCTCTGGTCCCAGCCTCTCTGGAGCTGGGTTCTCTGGTGAACAAAAGGATCTGCAGTCTGACTCTCAGGTGCCTGGCTTCCTGCTCGACCCCCACCAGAGACCAACCACGGGCGCTGCCCGCCGTCTGCCCCCTCCCCCTCGCCTCTCAACCTCGCTTGCAAACCAGGCCTAGAACCAACCTGCCTCCTCCTTGAATCCAAGCCAGTCCTGTGGCGCACATCCCAGACCGCTCTCCCCAGGAACCTGCAGAGGCTCTGAGCCAGCCCAGTCACAGTGGCCCCCTCAGCAGGCTCTTGGCCCCGCGGGGAGAAGCTCTCAGCCGTGCCAATTTCCTGGTTCGAGCCCCTTGGGCTACCAGGCATAGAAGCTGTATCCCCATCCACTTGCCCCAAGGCCTCTCTGGCCTCAGAGTCCGCCCCCAATCCGTTTTCCAATCCTAGGGGTCCAGGCGAGGCCTGGGATCCCGTCTCTGGGAGAACAAGAGCTTTTCAAAGGGGAAGAAAAAAATCCATTTCTCAAAAAGAAGCTTTCCACCCCCAAATCCTAGCCCTGAAGGCTGGAGACTGCCCCCTCTGGCTCAGGCAACCCCAACACTGGATGTGGGCCTTAGTCCCCCGCCCAGGGTCGAAGGCCCTGCGCTGGGACTACCTCCGTCCCTGGTCCAGGTCGCCGCTGTGCGGGGCCTCTGTGCACTCTGCCCACCCGGCTGCCGGTGAGAGAGAAGGTGGGGAGGGTGGGAGCTCCTATCTATTTTCTAGCAGATATCCCCTCTTCCTCTCTCTCTTCCCACCCTTTTCCCTCCCGCGTCCTCTTCCACTCCCTCTCCCTCCTGCTTCCCTCCCAGCCCACTGCGCAAACAGGTCTGCAGAGGGGACCGAGGGCACCCACCAAAGCTCCCCCACCCAGAGCAGCGGCGCATAGGTTGGGTGCCCCCCTTCCTGCAGCTGGCACCACACTCTAATTCACCTCCTCCTCCCCAGCCCCGACCCACCGCACACGGATCCGGCTCCCCATCTCCAGTTACCGACCAAGCCTCTTCCTTTCGGGCTGGCGGTCGACGCCCCGGGATCTCACTCCTAAAATGGCTCCCCGGACACTGCGCGCTGACCCTGCGACTGCTTAGGACCCTGGGCAGCGGCGGCGGGGCCCCGCAGGAAGAGGTTTTCTGGGGCTGGGGGTGCGCACAATGCTGGCACCCTCCCTCTGCTCACAGCGGCACAGGACGCGGCGTGTGCAGTCCGCCGCCCCCAAAGCGGAGCCCGCCGACTGCAAGGGGGGAAATAGGAAGGACGAACCATTCAAGTTCAACGACATGGCGACGGCGGAGACGGCGGGAGCCGCATTTTGGCGAGGAAGGGTGCGCCATCTGCAGCCGCGCGTGGGCGTAGGGCGAAGGGGACAGTGAGCCCCTTTCCGCGGGTTAGCCGGGACCCCCGGCCTCCTCCCTGCCCCCACCTCCAACGCCTGCACAAACCAGAGCTTTCGTTCCGCCGTGTTGCGGGCGTCGCCCTGAAGCTTCAGCCCTCTCCCTGGTCTTCCACCCTCTCTCCCAACCCCAGGGAAAATCCGCAGCCTCTGCACCCGCGCCAGCCACCCACCTCCAGATCCTACCGTGAAGAGCCAGACGCTTGGCCTTGTCCTCCGCCTGCGTGGCCCCACCCGAAACGCAGGGCACGCACCCGCACTCGGCCCTCTGGGTGCAGCCAGCCGTTCGGCGACAGGGCGCTTTCCGCGCAGCGCTAAGAAGCGCTGCGGTATTTTCGAGCCACCCAAGATAAGACACTAACTTGACCTTAACTTTGTCAGGGCGCCCCTTGTATCTGGAGAACGTGAACAGACACTGTCTGGCAGCTCTCGTAAAAGCTGACTGGGAGAGGGATTCTGAGTCATTTCATTTATTGCCACTACAGTTCTGCAAGGGAGCTTTTCCTCTCTGCCAAACTTTAATTATTTATGCTCTTTTAGGAAACGAAAGAAGGGGAGGGGGGAGAGCACCCAGAGCCAGACCCTTCCCTGTAGACCCTTCGCAATGGGTTCCTCAAGGGAAGCAACACAGGTGGAGAGATCACCTTTGTCCAAGGACGGATTGGACAGGCGCCCTCCCCAGTTTTGAGGGGGCGGACACAGCTGAGAGAGGCGGGGTGGGGGACACCCCCACGCACACACGCAGACATGAATATTTACAATTGTTCCGGATGGATTTCTCCCCAGTCCACTGGCCGCCTGGAAGTCTCCCCAGCTCTCCTCCCTGATGGGGGTAGGGGAGCCCCTGGGCCTTAAAAACTCCCCTGTTAGCTCCCTGAGCTCGAAACCAATTTAATGCCAGACAAGAGTCCATTCCTCCATCTTTCCCTAACTGTTTTCTTATCGGAGAAACCCCCGCCCGTGGATTGTAATGTTGGAGAACACCGTGGCCTTTGTGCCAGGAAAAATTGAGCTCTCAGATTCCGGCAGCATTTCTCGTCAGTGTTTGTTTAGGTCAGGACGAATGTCTTAGTGGGTCCAAATCTCTAGGTAGGAACCTTGGCTAGCAGAGGAAAGAGGGCACCACTGTCTTTGGACCTGTGCGGGTCAGGGAAGGAGAACAAACGAGTTGGAAAACATTCCTGAACCCAGGCAAGCGGACAGACGAGCTTTGGCTATTTAGAATATTTTAATTCTCCAGGAGTGGTGGTGGTGAGGGCCATGGCTATCTGTGCCCCCTATGCTGTCCCCGTCCCTCTCCCCCCACCCACCCAGTCTTCTGGAAAAGAAGGCAGCGATTTAATGGAATATTGGGGGGAGAAAAGGCCTCAGAGTGTTGTTTCAGGGCCTGCACCTGAATAAATTTGGGTGCCTAGCCCCTTCCCCAGCCCTCGGATGGAGTCCCACTGCAGCCTCTGTCTTTGTTTCATGGTTGTCCTAAAGGCAATCCTGTCCTGAAGACATACAATGTGAAGCGCCACCTTCTCCCTGCACATGCCCAGGTGAAGAAGCCTTGAGCCCAGGGGGTCCCTGCAGCCTCCTGCTTCTTTCCCCTGCCATTGCATATCCCAATGTAAGGACAAGAATTAAAGGCATGATGAAAATATATTTTAAAATTACTCATCAAATTCTCTTCAGAAAAGGGGAATTGGAACGTGGAGCACTGGACTTCAGAGATGTAGCCATTTTACTAACGACCCCTCTTGTAACACCAGGCTTCTCTGACTTCCTCCTAGGAGGCAGTGGGGAGTTGTAAGGGGGCAGAAGGACCAATGAGGCCCGGGACCCCAAGGGTGTACAGCCCATCATTTCCAAGGAAGAAGCCTGGTGTGTTGGCTCCAGTGCCCCGGAAGATTTCCCCAGGACTACCAGCTCAAAATTCAGTGGGGAGAGAGGTTTTGTTGGCCTATCTGAGGAACTTCAAATTGTAGCAGTCACCTCAGACAACAATGAACTCAGCAGTTTCTCGGGATTTAGGCCAAGTGCAGCAGCCAGTGTCCTTCTAGGGTGAGAGGTTTATTCATTCACACCTGCCAGTGCCACCCCACCCCCACTTTGAATGTTTCTTATGTATTTTGTTCCTTGACTTTTAGACACCATTTCCTGGTGTCTCGGAGGCCATTTTCTTCTTGAAGGAACAGTCAGCCTCCCCTACTCCCTTTGACCCAAACATCAAGCAGAAAATAAAAAGGAATTCGGCGTCCTGAAACACACTAGAAAGGACTGAGAAGCTGTTTGAAAAATCGACAGCTGCTCCCTCACAGCATAACTGGACACTGGGTGTTTATTTCTGATGAAAATATTTCTATCTGTCTGCTATACACAGGCGATTGTTTGGGAAATTTTTTAAAAATTAAAACAAAATAAAGCATGCATGAGGACTACTAGAGGGCAGAGAAATGCAATTAGTTTAAACAGTCCCTTGAAGTCAATGGACTGGGGCTCAGGGGTCCCTGTGAGGCACCCTCAGTTTGCTGCTCGGGGTGAGGTGGGGATCCATGAATAGAAGCCATTAGACTTTGGGAAGGAATCCCGAATGCCCAGGCTTTTGTGAGTATCTAGTTGGGAGTTGGGGGTGCCGCTTTGCCAAAAGGGAAGGAGATGAGACAGGGATGGTGAACACCCCAGCATATCCAGAACAAATCCTGCTGCCAGCCTCCCCCCAGAGTCAGCCTGACAGGGTCTGAGGCAAGTAGGCTCTGTGAGGCCAAGCCATCTTTGGCCCCGGAAGGTGGCCTGGCCTCTGGTGCAGCTAACTGGTGGTTGAGAAGGTGGGGGGACATGGGAACTTCTGGTTCTCTCTGAGAGGTCAAGAGCAGCCTGGAGGGCTGTGACTCCAAGGGGCCTCTTCTCTTCTTCCTGACTGGCCAAGCTCTCCCATCTGTCCCAGTGGTGGGATATTAAGGTAATTCCAGAAAGTCGTGTCCACACCTCTCCCCAGCTGGCCTGGAAAGCCATATTTATAGTGGGAGTGGAGGACCCCTCCTCCCTCTCGGTCCCACTTCCTCCTCCATCTCTTCCCCTCCTCCCAGTGCGGTTGAGCCTCCTGGAAGCTCCCCTCACCCCTGACGGGCAGTGCTGCTAGCCAGGGTCCAGTTACAGAGAGCAGAGGCTAGCCCAGACACTGGTAGGGAGGTGGGTGGGAAAAGGGGTTTTTGTCAGACTTGTATAGCGATTACCCCTGTTCCCTTGTCAGTTCCCCCTCCCCTAGGGATGAAGTCTGTCCCCTGCCACTCCACCTAGTCCTAGTCGGCAGGGGTGCCTGCAGGGGTATCTCCGAGTTTATCTGGCCACTTTTCCCCTCCCCTTTCCTCCTGAAGGCTGAAGATCTAGGGAGGCCTTTGTCCTCTCAAGCCAGCCAGGGCAGACCGGAGTGAGGAAGGCAGCACCCTTTCCAGTCTCCACCTGGCTTTGCTGGGGCTGAGGAGAACCCCAAACAGGGTCGCAGTCCTTTCTACTCTGTCTGGAAGCAGCCCCCAATTCCCTTCCACGTTTGAGCCCTAGATAGGCGTCCATGAAAGGCAGAAAGGGCTGACGAGTGGGAGGGAGACAGAGCAGGCGGAACCGAGAAAAAGCCAAGTACAAGGCACAGAGATTGAACCCCAGGGCACCCCACTCCACCCCCCTGCTCCAAGCCAGTACAGGTGACCACTTCTCCCACGCAGAAACAACAAGGTCAAGGTGGAGCTGTTACTCCTGAACGGTTCTCTGGACGCCTCTCAGAGAGAGGGAAAAGCGTGCAGGCCAGATGATGACCCCTGGCCTGGAGACCCTTCCTCTGGGTACTGGTGCAGCCCAAGCAGTGAAAGAGCCTCGCGGAAACTCCAGCGCCAGCTCCTCCCCGCACGGGGCCTGCGTCCGAGTGTCAGGACTCCAGCGCGACTAGTAGAGCGCCAGCGCCTGCTCGCGCAGCACCACGCGCTTCTTCTTCATTCGCCGATTTTGGAACCAGATTTTGACCTGCTGGTCACTGAGGTTCAGCCTGTTGGACAACTCTTTGCGCTTCTGCCGGTTGATGAACTCGTTGAGGAGGAATTCGTTCTCCAGCTCGGCGATCTGTTGCTTTGTGTAGGGCTTCCGCTTCTTGCGGGCCCTCCCCGGGGCCGCCCCCCACGGCAGGCCTGCAACACAGCCCCCCATGAGCTCGAGTCAGACCGGCCCTCTCCCGGCCGCCTGCCCCCCTCCCCAAGGGGCTCCCTCCCTCACGCGCTCTCCCTCAGCCCCCACCTCCCTTCCCGGCCCGGAGAAGGTGGCCACCATTTACCGTCCGGCAGCGAAGGTCTCAGGCAAGAGGCGACGCCGGCCGCCTGCACTGTCATGTTCAAGTTGAGCGGACCCTTGGTGTCGTCCTTGAAACTGGCGGCGGCGCAGGGGGTCCCCTCTAGCAAGGCCGCAGGGCCTGCCGCCGTGCGGCCCACACAGGCGTAGTCGTACTTTGCCGCTTTGAGGGCAGCGGCCCCAGAGGTCAGAGTAGACTCTGGGATAAAGGGCGGCCGCCCACGGCCTCGGTCCTCAGGCCCAGTGGCCGCGTCAGGCGTATAGTACTTGGCCTGCTCTTCCGGTCCATCTTTGGAGCCCAGGGGCTGCAGGCTCAGGGGCCCAGAACCGGTCAAGTAAGGCTGAGAGAAGCCGCCGAAGGCGGTGGCGCCGGCGGGCTGCGCTGGGGCGCAGGAGGCGGGCGCGGAGGCCCAGGGCAGTGCGCCACGCGGGTACGAGATGGGGGGAAGCGCTGCCAACTGGCCGCCATTGGGCCGCAGGTTGGAGAAGTAGAACGAGTCGGGCGACTGCAGATTCAGAAGCGAACCCACATAGCCCGCTCTGTAGAGACTGCGCTCACACATCTCCAACAAAGGCTGCGGCTGGGCTCGCAGCAGTATTTAGTTACAACCGGGAATAAGAGGACAGGCTCAGACGATTGGACAAAACTTTGCTTGCAGGTTCTTCAAAGTCGGTCATTTCAGCACCGCCTACATCCCCCGACCCGTTTCCCCCCCTTCGGGGTATTATGATAACACCCGCAATATTCGCGAGCACACGGAGAGACTGGCCAGCCGAATCAGAGCGCCTTGAGCGAAAGCTAAGACTTCCGGGCCGACCTCAGAAGTACTGGGCAGAGGTCGCCTTAGCTCTGCTCTCCCGTGGGACCCTTAGTGGTCGTGATTGGCTTTGCGCTCCCATTTCCCGCGGGCTCCCGGGGCCCCCGGCTAGTTTCCTGCGCCTTTACGTTGTGGCCAAAGCCTTTTTCCAGTAATACGTGCCTCCCAGGCTTCTCCTGGACGGTCCCAGCCCTATCTTAAACACTGTCATTTCTAACTCCATCCCTGCCCTCCAAAGACGCTCCCTGGAGAGAGGCCGGCCAGGGGATCTGGCAGCGAAATCCAGTGCTTTGGAGGCTTGTTGCAAGTAGAGAAAGGGCTCGTCAACTGTGGCCAACGTTTGCACCCAGGAAGGAGGATTCACGACACTCCCAGCGTACATCCTCATGGACCGGGCCTCTTCTCCTAGGGAAGTCGCTGTCCAGGTCCGTCGAGTAGAGAGTGCTGGTCAAGGGGCTGGACAGCTTGATTTGCGGGTAGTGATCAAAGGCACATTTCTTAAAGCTGCGGGGAGTCACCTGGGAGACTATACCCTGCAGACCAGAGCTCCAAGGTGTCCGTCGACCGGAGGCAGGCAGCGCAAGGCAGGACGAACTCCCTTCAGGGGTTGGTAGGGAAAAGCTGAGGCGCACCAGGGCAGTTGGCTAGCAGCGTTCTTGCATCCCCGACCTCCAGAGGCGCGGACCACTGACGGGTTCGCAAGTCCTGGGAATAGAGAGGCGGGCGGAACAGCGCTCTCTTCCGGGGCAACCGCTGGAAGCGACGCGCGGATCCCTAGCTGCAACCCGCCAGGGCGGGTCTGGCCCTAGGGCTGGGGGGTCCTCCCCTCCAGTCCCTAGACCTCCAGCGACCCTGTGACGGGCGCCCGCCCCAGCCGGCAGCCCGCCCAGCGACTCCTAAGCCAAGCTGGAATTGGTTAGAGCCGCCAGCTCAGCACAGACCACACAGGCGCCGCCGGAGGGCCAGGCTGACCACCGCGCGGAGACTTTATTGTGTGAGTTATGGCGACCAATTGGGCGGCTCTGGGGAACGCAATCGACTTCTTCCTCCTGCTCTAGGGGGGAGGGAGGGGGAGTGGGGTGGGCAAGGCTGGGACTCTGGAAGGCTCACCACTCATTTCCTTAAGAGCTCAACTTAGAGATAAGCGCCGCCTCAGAGGGCCTCGCACTGGGTAGTGGGCACAAGCTGCCAACCAGTACTCTGGAACTTCTGAGGACTCAGGTCCCAGGTTCTCACTCTGTGTGTGTGTGTGTGTGTGTGTGTGTGTGTGTGTGTGTGTGTGTAGCCCTCTCTGTTCTCAAGTACTGTGGCCACGCCAACCGCTAGACCTCCATTTCTAACAGGCTTGCCATCTCGGTTCGTCCAGCTCAGAGCACACTGGTTCTCAGCCTCCCCGAGTCTAGGACAGTCTACTCGGGACGCTGGAGTATCCTCAGTGATCCAGTTGACTACCGGGGACTAAAGAAGGAACTAAGTGAGAGAAAGGACCAGAAAAGCTATCCAGCCTCTTTAGCTTCTTAGGCCAAACAGACCCCAGCTAGCCCGTTCTAGCTGCTGGACTTACGACTTTCGTGGTTCCCCAGGCAAGGTCGGATGCTTGGAGAGGGGAGTAGAGGACTGGCAGGCGGTGGGGAGGGGGGGTTGGAAGGCTTTGAAGAGAAAAGGAAAGAGAAATTGGACGCCGAGCTGAAAGGCGAGCTCTGTCAATGCCGCCGACTGCCCAGGAGATGGCGAGCGCGCTCCACGCCTGGTAGGCGCCGCCACACGGTCAAGATCAACAGTGAAGGGCGGCGCAGCCAGCCCGGGGTCGCCAACCCCGCACTGTCACGGACCGCTGCCAGGCGCGCCAGAGAGCCTCAGAAAGCCGAAGATCGTGACCGCGAAACTGACCCGGCACGCGGTACTCAAGGCACCCAGCGGACTGCCGAGGTCGGGCGCGCGTCGCGCCTGCCCCATTGTCTGGATGCGGGTCCCACCGCCAACGCCACTTTCAGCCCTTGCGAAATCTGCCAGGCCGCTGCGATGCTGCTCCCGCCGCCCGTGGATCTGATCCCAAAGGCCAGGGGCTCAGCTCCCTCCGGCTCTGGGGCAACCCCCGCCCCCCGGAGTCTCCCTTCCAGCTCCCGGCTGCTCACTCGGAATTTGCGCTCCGCCATCCAGAAATTAAAAAGAAACCATAGAACAGCTAAATCTTCAGCTGTTACTGATTTAGCCGTTCATTCAAATTCCACCGGAGAGCTTTTGAGCGCAGTTTTAATCTTCAACAAACCTCCCATTTCTCTAAAGCGGAGGGAATAAGATGTGCACACTACAGATGAAAGGAAAGCCCTTAGGCAAACCTACCCCCTCCCCCGCCTGGCACCCTGGACGGGGGAAACCTAAGAAAAGTACCTGGAAAATGGAGTGCCGCCTCGGAGCCTGGAATTTACAAACAAGAGGCGGGTGGGGGAGGGACGGCTGTGGGGAGGGAGGGAAAACAGGCCGGTTCTCCAAGAAAACAAGTCTTTGTGGAAAAAGCCGGGGAAATGGTTAGTGACGCTTCCCCTGACTGCAAGATTGGGCACGGGGTGGCCCCATTGGCAGGGGTCATGGTACCCCTCCCCGCCCCCTCCGACGCCAGAGATAGAATCACCGTTATATTGTTTTCCTTTCTCCTTTCTTTAATTAAGACGAAGTTGGCTGCCCTGCGCAGTCTGCTCTAAGACATGAAAGAAATGAAGTTGAGTCAGAGAAAACGAAAGTAGCTCCCAGGCCTTGTGTCTGTGCCGCTTTCTCTCACAAAACCCGAAGGCAGCCTGCCTGCCAGCGAAGCTTACAGATGTGCGATGGTTTCAAGTTTTGTATTTCACTTACACATCATCAAGTTAGCCACCGCTAATTAATTGCGCCAGGCGCTAACAAAGGCGAGACCCTTCGTTCCTCAGCAGCCATTTCCCTGAATAGGGAGAAAGGCCTCAAAGAAAAGTTTGTTCATAGAACCTAGAAACTGCATCTAGAAGCTTAGTAGGTATCTAAGAAGGGCTTCGGTCATTAAATATTGCTTGGCGCCTAGGTGCTCAGAGAAAGTGAGAATGGCTAAGCTGGAAAGTTTTTTTTTTTCTTTTAGGATCACCAAATATGGATATGTCTAATTTCAGAATCTTCCTGGCACAAATATTTATTAACAGCCTTTGTAGGTTGAAAATACTCAAGAAAGCAAGTTGTCTTAAAGCCCGCGCGCACAGACCATTGATGTGAAAATAAAATTATCTGAATAAATTGATAACAATTAAAGGTAAGTAAAATTTTATTAGTTTTTTTGTTGTACTGCTGTTCTTTTAAATCACTTTAGACACCACAAATTGTACCTTCATTTAAACACATCCCTACTTAAGTTAAAGCCACACAGAAAGGGAAGAGAGTGACTTCAGTGAGGGCTTGGAGGTTTCAGAGACCAGACTCCTGCTGAGTTTCCTTCATCTGTAGAAAACATCATCATATCCCACAAACCAAGATTTTACAATAAATAAGAATAGAGAAGGGGGAAGAGAGAAAAGGAATGTCTAAAGACACAGAGGAGATTGGAGAGTTCTGTTTATTTGCGTCTCCCTAGGAGGAGAATGTGATTTTAAATGTCTGAAGCTCTATCTTGGTATTACAGCTCACAGGCATTGCATTTACAAAAATAAACTCTTGGTTGTATAAATATGCAGCACTTCAAAAGTCATTGTGTATTGTCACTTTCAGAAATATCTTCCTTCTCTCTCTTTCTCTCTCTCTCTCCTTCTTGAACCTTAGGACTCCAAAACCTTTTCAATTTTTGTTAGAAGCTTTGAAGTTCCACCTGAGGCCCTGATAAATGTTTTCAAAGTTCTTAGCCAGTTTCTGGAAAAAGGACTTCACCCAGGGTCACATTGCTGTAACCTTTTGCAGGGGGACTAACCGCCCACAGACCCCAAGGAAAGGGGGCCTATTTACATGTGTCGGGGTTGTTCTGCTACTCGCAGCCATTTACATGTCTGCATCTAAAGTAGACATCATTTTCAAGTGAAAGATTAGAAAGAGCCGCACGTGTTTTAGAACCACAGGGCTACGACAGCCCACAAAAGACCCAAAGTCAGAGAGATTGTCTTCGGTCTAACATCAACCCTGTTTAGTTAGGTAGCTGCTTTTAAAGTCATCCCAGTACCTTCAGCGTCTGCTTTTAGAGTTTGCTCTGTGACCCCAGAGCACACAGCCTGCCCAGGGCTGTTTCCACTTGCCTCAGGGGGACTGCTGAGAGCTAATGATTCAATTACCCAATTACAGGATATGAATGACTGCAAATCGTTCTGCCCTAGTGGATTATGAAGATAATCAGTGCTGGAAACAGATGTAGAAAGTGATTTTTAAAAACGAAACCCTAAAATCTGAACAGCACTTCTGAAATTCATTTGGGAGGATTATTTTAAAAAGACATCGAGTCTTTTATACTGGCCTAGAGGGAGAAACAGAACATTTTAAATGTCACAAAAATAAACCTAGACAAGATCAAAACCAATAATAAACAAGTAAGAAACAGAACTACAAAACCAGGTTGGGCAGCAAAAGAGTTTAGAGCCAGATACGGAACGGAGAGGAAAAACAAAACAAAAAAATCAATTCACAAAAATTGCCATCATTGTCAGGGGCTTGGGAATTAAATACATATTCAAGTCTTTCAAAAGGTCTTTTGGCGAGAACTGAAGATGTTAAAGACTCTCCATGGCCAACCTGGCCCACATCAGGAGACTGTGTCTTTGAGTTTAGAGACGATTTTCTTATCCTTCACTCTTCGGTTCTGAAACCAAATGGTCACTTGTCTCTCAGATAGGTTCGTGGCAGCTGAGATTCGCCGCCGCTTGTCCTTGTTAATGAACTTGTTAATGGCGTACTCGTTCTCCAGTTCTTTGAGCTGCAGTTTGGTGTAGGGCACCCTCTTTTTCCTTCCCCGGCGGTAGACGCACATGTCCGGCTGATTTAAGGCCACATCCCCTGGTGTAAATAATAGCATGAGAAAAGTTAAGGTGAGAGTTCTACAGCAACGTTTGTCTGTTGGGGCGGGAGTGCATTGAATTAGGAAACACAGACTGTTTACACTTTATTTACACTTTGTTTACATGTTATTAGAGAAAGAAGATTTGCACTTCAAAGGGACGGTGAGTACTATGTATTATCATAGTTACTGGAAGCAGCAGTGGGCACTGTAACAACCCTGCATACCTTTATAAAGTGACTCAGGCTCATAGCACATTTTCCGCATCACCACACACTAAGACACAAAACAAAACACCCAGGCCTTTCGCTCAAGCTTAGACTTCTGGAGTTCCTGTGTTCTGCAGCTTGTGGACGCTAAGGCAATTTAGTAGAAGTCTGGGGCAGTCATGCACTAGGTAAGTGGACACCTAAGTTAGCTAGCAGGAACTCCTTGGGAAAGAGGTGTTCCCTTACTGTCGGGAGGGAGGAAGAGGCCAGAGAGAAGAACATGCAAGCACTCCCAACTCCAGGAGGTAAATATGCACAGGAAGGAAAGCGTGTGAGCAAGATGAAATCGAAGGAGGAGTTCAGACTTAATACAAGCAGGACCAAATCTCTTCCAGTGAGTTAAAGGCCTGCTCAGTTGTAGACACCCACGCCCACTCCCAAGCAGCGGCCACAGGCCCCTTTCTTTCCCTACCCTCTCCCCCTCCTTTTTCTGTGCCTCCTTTGCTCCTACCTGGAAAGGATGATTTCCAGAAGTGTGAGCCCTGGGGCTGATCCTTGGCGCAGTACACCTGGCTGTTCCACCCGTTGGCCAGCGTCCAGGACTGGTAGCCCTCCATAGAGATGTATGCCTCGTGTCGAGGCTCCCCGGAGCCGAAGGTGGACACCATGTCGATGTAGCCCGGCACATGCTGGTAGGGGCTCGTATAGCCCTGGTAGAAGGACACTTCCTTGGCGCGCGCAGGCACCTCGTTGGCCGGTACGCTGCTGCTGGCCAGGCCGGACACGTCCATGTACTTCTCCACCGGGAAGCCTCCAAGCGAGGCATGCGGCGACGACTTGAGCGCATTCTGCTGTAAGCCCACGCCGTGCGACATGCGGCAGCTGTAGTAGCCATTGCCGAAGTGGTAGCCGTAGCCCAGCGCTGGGGCGCCCGGGGGCGCCGCAGCGGCCGCGGTGGCCGCAGGCGCGGAGCACTCTTTGGCAGGGGGAGCCTCGGGGCGGGCTGCGGCCACCGCCGACGAGGACGACGACGAGGCGGAGCCGGCGCGCTCTGAGGCCCCGGGGTAGGCGAAGCCCGAGGCTGCCGCCGCCGCCGCCGCTGCCGCCGCCGCCGCAGCCGCCGCCGCGCGCCCCGAGTGCGCCCCGGCGAAGACCGGCGCCGAGAGGAAGCCGCGGCACTGTCCGGGCGCCGCCGCCGCCACCGAAGACGACGAGGAGGCCGGGGCGGCCCCCGTGGCCCCGGCGTCCGCCCGCAGCCCGTCCATGTCCCAACTCCCGGCCCGGCTCATGGCCCGGCCCGGCCCGGCCCGGGCCCCGGCCCCGGCCCTGCGCAGGACACCATGGCGCGGCGCGCCTCCTCCCTCCTCTCCTTTCTCTGGGTCGGCGCGCTCCCGCCCTCTTCCTCTCGCCCGCTCTCCCTCGGCGAGCCTCCCGCCTCCCTCCCGCCCGCCCTCCAACAGGTTAGCTCATCGCGGGACGTTTATAAAAACGAAGTTCAGGTTGGGAGGGGGCCTGGGCCGGTCGGGGGGCCGCCTCCCGCCCCGGGGGCGCCCGGCGGGGGCCACGCCATTGGCTGCGCGGGGCCACGTGGGGGCGGGGGCGCGGGGGAGCCTGACTTGGGGCCCTGGCCCTGCTGGACCCACCCACCCCGGCTGCTCACCCCTCCCCAACTCCTAGCGGCCCACCTCCCCTGCCCGCCCGCCCCCGGCCCAGGCGATTGCGCCGCAGCCACCCCCTCGAGCTGATGGCGCGACGGCCCATCCCAGGCCTTGTCTGCGGACTGTGGCGGGCGCCGAGGCCTGCGCCTGCCTTTTGCCACCTCTTCTGGCCTCTCCGAGCTGCTTAACTAAACGAAGTCGAAGGAGAGACGTGGGCGGAATGGGAAGAGACCAACTTTTATCCTGCTGCTTAATCCTATGGTCCCAAACCGAAGGGTGCCCATTTTCTTTACTTCGCACCTCGCTGCTACGGGGTGAATGCATTGATTGCAGGCACGCTATCCCAGAGGATCCTACGAATCAAATCCCACTAAAGCCAACACTCCCAGCACACACACACACACACACACACACACACACACACACACCCCACCCTCCCAGAAAATGCCCATGATACATCCTTGTGGCCAACGGCTGAGATTTACAGTCAATCAAAAGACTGGGGCCCTTGCTATCGTGGGACCCTTGACCAGCTACCCCATGGAGAAAAGTCCAGGGATGCCTGACCCAAAAGTTCCTAGATGCCTATCTCCTGAGCTGGTCACCATGGTCCCAGCCTACTCACCCACCCCTAGTTCACAGAAAGACCCTTTGAAGAGCATGGGCCTGAAGGCCATGCTGCAGCCTGCCTGCAGCCAAGCTTCTCTGCCTTGCCTGCAGCCGACCAACCTTTTGCATGATGCAGCCACCTCCCACCACCATCCATTACTCACACCAGTTAATTGAAAAGTCCGCTCTTCCAGGACTTTTGTTTCACTTTCTTTTCCAAGTGCTGACTGTAGAGAGCCGAGCCGGGCAAATTAAAAGGGTGCGTGTCACCAGCAAATTCAGAGCTTGGGAAGGTGCAGCTCACAGCAGCCTGGTGTGCTTTCCAGGCTGCCCAATAGGTTCTGACCTGGCTAGGTCCCATTTCAAGAAATCTGTTGCCAGGGAGTCGGGGACCACAGACCCAACCCCGTCCTCATCTGTCTCTGCCATTGCTCAGTCACAGAACAGAGCTCCAGCCCTCTGCCTCCAATCTCAGCCAATTATGGGTGCTTGATGTGATCATAAGAACCCTTCACTCTGAGCAACACTGGAGCTGATGAGAGGAGGGTGCTGGCCCTTAGAGTGAACCCGTTTGGTACTCTGGCATCAACCATCCAGGCCAGCCCATCTCTAAGAAAATTGCTCCCGTGAGCCTGTGATTGGTGAGGCCAGCTTGTCACCCAGGCAAGCAGTTTACAGACTCAATATAGGCTCTGACTGGGGTAAGAGACCCAGGGAAGTCCTCCTGAGTTGGCATTGTAAGATGGGCTGCCAGTGGTGGGAATATTCCTGGGCACCAAAAATTCAGCACCCATAAAAAGGACAGTTGATTGTGTGTGGGGGGGGGGTGTTCCTAGGGAGAAAAGGAGAAACTAGCTTTTTAAAACTTCCCAGACATGGTCCTGATTGCATTCAAGTTAGAAGGGACTTGAGCATGTGCTGAGAGAAATACTGATGAGAAGTTTGCAGATATGCCTTTGGCTACTCGGGAGAAGGTGAAAGTAATAGCAGTTCAGGGAAAGCCCGTCAGGGACCAGGTGATGTGAAAGCTGACTTGGCAAGTTTTAGACTGGGACTTCTTCCATAAAGTTTGGTACCCAAACTAACCATGAAATGTCACTTGGAAATGTTTTAATTTCCTTTTGTCTCCCTATAGTGTTCTCTGAGGAGGAAAGCATATATATATATGTTGTATTTTAGAGCAAACTTATTTATTTTAAAGAGAACTTTCATGTGACTTCAGAAACATTTTAAAAGCATAGCTAAAGTCAGTGAACATCCACTCTCCTAAAAATTAAATGTGCCTGTGGTTCTGTGTGCTGGGCCTTCTGTTTCATTTTCTATCTGATAGATCTTAATAGCAGACTCAAAACCCAACCAAACTCACTGCCAGGGAAACAGTTCTGACCCATAGTGACCCTATAAGATAGGGTAGAGTGTCTCTGTGGGTTTCTGCGAGTGTAACTCTTTATAGGAGTAGAAGGCCTCAGCTTTAACCCCAACAGCAGATTACATCCTAAAGGAAAAAAACGATGAAAGTGAAATTAAGATGGAGGACAAACCTTGTTAAGATTGGGTAATTTTAGGTAGCTTTAAACTTGGGTTTAATTTTTCACACGGCAAATTAAGTTGTGCATGACTGGGTGGTGGGGCGTTGTCAACTCAAATAAAGGCTCTTGTTGGGAAAATCTTTGGCAACTGTAGCCAGGCCTCCAACTTTCCCATGGGATTAGGAAGGGTCTCTGCCCACTCTGACCTTTCAAAGACAGGACAGGTTTTGAATAATCTAGCCCAGAAACGCAAAATCTGCCCCAGGCAGTTAAAATGGATTCCTTTGTGGAAGGGGACTCTGACAGGACCCTGTGGGGATCTCTACCCAGCACCCCAGAGTAGTTGCCATGATAGGACCATAGGGCTTTGGCCGAGGACCAGGCAAAGGTGAATCCTTTGCAACCAGAGATAGCTCCAAATCCTGAAATGTCAGTCCGTGAAACCAGTTTTGCCACCTTTCGTGATTTGGGTGAGAAACACTGGTGGCATTTCTTTGTCCCAAAGTCCCACCTTGCTGGAGCGAGTGAGGTCGGCTTTGTGATTTTCTCCTGTCAACTTGCCCCCCACCTCCTCCAAGCTTACCCAATTTATGAATCCACCCAACTCTGGAAATCACAGTTTCTCTCTACTCCAACACCCTGGAGATCATTTCTGAAATCACTTTCCTGTTTGGTGCAGGCGTTGGGATGCATTTCGTGGAGAGAATCAAAGCGCCCAGCCCATTAGCAATGGGTTCAGTCAGTGGCATTAGAGTTCCTAGAGATTCCTTTGAAAAGGGTTTAATTGATGAGCACCACCTGGAAGAGCAAGGCACCTTCCTACTGCACTTGGAGGAAGTAACCGGCTTAAGGCTCCTAATTCCAAGGTAGTTCTGTGACACCCAAAGGAGCTGGCCAGGTCATTGGTCACCACCAGCTCTGGGGCTTGCAACCTCTAGAGTGAATTTTTCTCTCTCCCAGAAACACCGGGTTGAGGGTTGATATTCACTCCAACTGGACCCCTTTAGAAGCATTCAATCTGGGGTGGAGAGGGCGGCCAGATTGCACAACTGGGCACTCTCTCTCCCCCTTTCTGTGATGTATTCACTTTGGGTTGAACCACATAGTGAGCCCCAAACCACCCTGCCATTGAGTCTGCTCGGATGCCCAAGGACGCTCCAGGACAGAATAAAACTGTCCCATCATGTTTCCAAGACCGTAAATCCGGCGGAAGCCCACGACTGGTGCGTTCAAAGCACTGACCCTGCAGTGCAAACCCGAGCACTTTAAATGCTGCACTACTATAGCGCCTGACCAGTCGGTTTTAGCTTGGTTAAATGAAAATCGTTTCCAACAGGAACATCATCAACAAAAACCTCTCCAACCTCCAAGGTTACTGAGTGAGACCAGTTTTGCCTCGCTCAGGGCACCAAGCGCTCTTCGGGGATACTGGGAACTCCTCCAGTACTGAGGGAGGTAAGCGCCACCCGTCTCTTCTGAGTCCCAGTGTCGTCTGGCCGGCCAGGGAGGGACGGTGGGGCCAGCGCTCAGGGACGGGGCAGCTCCCTGTTTCTTCGGAAAACCCAAACTGGAACCACAAGCATGTTTGCAGACATCTTAAGGTGTGGAGTTGCCTTCGGGTTACACTTTTCTGAGAACCTTTTGTAGTCCAGGCCACTTAGAGCCCGAGGGGATAAAGCGCAATTAGTCAGTCTCTCCATTCTCTGTTGGGGATCCGTTTCGTGGTAAGACGCGGGCCTAAGGGATGAAGGGTAGGGAAATGCGCGAAGAACCGCGGGTGGGGCTCAAGGAGGTTCCGACTGGTTACGGGGCCGCTTCTCCGGTGGCGGCAGCCGGCAGTTCCCCATGCCGGCGCTAGATGTCCCAGCAAGTCTTCCTGCGGCGCGCGGAGGGCGCACGGCGGACCGGTGCAAGCGCGGGCCTGGGCTGCCTCAGAATTCAGGGGGACAGAGCCAGCTGCTCAGCCCAGTCAGTCCCGGGTGGGGCGCAGAATTTTAGGAAGAAGGAAGGAGCAGCCAGAGAGACCCAGACGGGGCAGGACAGACGTGGCCGGCGGAAGGACGGATGGTAGCACAAAGTCGCCAGTGGGAAGCCAGCCCTGGAATCACTAAAACGGCGTCTTCCTGTATGCACAGAAACCTCCAGCCACAGGCCCACATTTAGTCTAAGAGCTGGAAGCACAGGCTGTGCAGCCATCCGGCTCTCACTGCAGCAGACTGGCATGTGGGTCCCACTTCGTGGCTCCGGGCTATCAGGTCTTGGGCCCTCCTGCGGAAGAGGGACGCCAGGTCCAGGTGCCAGCCGGGTTCTGCGCAGCCTGGGTTTCCCCAGCACCGCTTCCCTCAGGCAGCCGGGGACAGATTTTATTACCTGAAGTTGCAGGCCTACAGTGTTTACCACTTCACCACGGAGGACACGCTGCTGGTGGAGAAATAAATATTTAGTCTGGAGGCCTCACACAAAAAGAAAATTGGGCTTCTTTCATGTCACCCTAGCAAAAAAAAAAAAAAAAAAAAGGCTGTTCAGCCCATCCAAAGTCAAAGTAAGTCCCCCTCTCCCGCCCCTCCAACCAGGCATCTTAAAAATTCCTGCCAAACCACTCTGGCTGAGGCATAGGTCAGATTCCCTTGTTCTTGGTTTATTGCGTGGATCCTGTATCTTCTTAGTGGATAGAAGGTGTTGGTGTCTAAGACTGGGGACACTCGAAAGGCCCTGTGCCATCCTGGACACTTCGGAGGAGGGCCCAGGTTGGGGCATTCAGCCCCAACTATGCTCATCTACTCACCGTTGCCCACACAGACTCCGTTTGAGGTGAACCTGTCTTCAAAGACCCCACAGAATGAGAAATCAACCCCAAAGGGCGCACCAGAGTGGTAGTAGTTGAGAGGTGAGTTTAAAGCAGGCCATCTTGGCCTGCTCAGTCCTGGTCTTGGGAAAATGAATACCGACAGTAACTATCAGCAGCATTGCCCTGAGCTTTCGAGATCATGAACGTAAAACTTGCCGAGACTTGCACAGAAAGCAGTATCTTTGTTAGTCCAGGTGACTTCCAATGATTCTTATGAGCTCTAAATACACGAAGGGTCATTCAACACGGCTTGGTATGTCCACCGGGGTCCCATGTAACAGTGTAGGGAGGAAATGATAACTGTTTGTTTACTGAGTCGTTTTCCTGACAAGATCTTGAATGTACTTTTTGGAATAGACCTGCTAGTGTATGCAATGCTAGTTTGAGTTAAAAGGTGCAAAATAGTTTCAAAACCACTTATGAATGGCGATGTCATTGAGAAATGGACTTTTCCCTTCTCAACAGACTGAGGTTTCAGTCTGGTTTGACGGAGATCCCAGGGACTGGGGTCACAGGGTCTCAGAGGTCAGGAGGGAGCGACTGGGGAATTGTAAACCCAGGGATAGGGCTGAGTAAGGGGTCGCCCTCAGCATCCTCACCGGGTGACTGTGTCAGCGCTTGAAAAGCATAGCACAGTCGCCACAACCGTGAGGAAAACAGACGGGGGCGCCAAACGACAGCAATAAAGGCTTGCGCAGATTTCCGCTCAGGCCGCACCTTGGTGGCCACCTACCCCACCCCCAGCATGCCCCACTCCCTGGCCAAGACCAGGGACGGCTTCCTGCCCGCCCCAGTGGACCTAGATGCCGGAACTGCCCCCCAAACTGGCCGTGGAGCAGGCAGAAACGGGGAACCTTGGGGGATGTATCCTGCTTGAGCCCCTGGAGCAGCGCTCCCCCACTTGCTAATGGCCTATCCAGGGCGGGGAGCGGGGTTGCGGGAGATCTGGGCCCCGCTCTGGGGGCAGCTGGGGGCGAGGTGAGGGCGTCGGTTCTGGGGCTCCAGTGGTCCCAAAGCGGGAGGGAGGGTAGCATGCAGCAGGGTGGGATCTGGGCCAGGGGTTGGGGCGGAGGTTGATGAAGGGCCAGGTCGTTGCCAAAGAGCCAGATCGTCTGCTCCCCCAAGGGCTAACCCACCTGCGAGTCTATGGCGCGCTGAGCTGCTCACCTGGACAGAGCACTTGTTTATTACCTTGCAGAGGTGGAATTGATCTTTTTTTCCACCCCCAGCCCCCGGAATTGATTTTCGAAGCAAAGCGCGAGTTATCGGAATAAGTTGGCACCAGGGGAGGACAGGAGGGAAACTTTTGGCAGAATATATATATATATATATATATATATATATATATATATATTCTGCGATACTTCACACCTCGTTTCCCCATACATTTCTGATGCGCCCCAACGGGTCCAAGGTTAAAAGGAACGTGCCAACAGAGCACTGGGCAGAGAGTCACCAGCCTTGCCCCAGCAAACCCTGATGAGCTGGGTGTGGCGGGAGGTGGGGGGAGGGGGCTCCAGTGGGGCTGACGCTGGGCCGGAAATGTGGGTCCCGCGCCCAGGGCCCAGGTTGCCAGGGTCTCTCGCCCGACCGCTTAGGCAGCTAGCAGGCTCACCTCTGTCGCGCCCCTGCCCTCCCCCGTGTCCTGCTGTGCCCGCAGAGCTTCCTCCTGGGGTTGCTGGCAGGCGGGCCCAGCGCATCTCAGGCCCCGGCAGGGGGTGGGTTTGGGGTGGGGGCGGAGGCGCGGGAGGAGATGCAGAACGGCCTCGAGGGAAGATTGATCTTCGTTAAAATGGTTGCCACCGGCGTCATTATAACCATCAATGTTATCGCCCAGAGGCTCAGCTGCCAAGCTGAGGCGGCGAGGAGCAGCAGCGAGGCTGGTGGGCGATTCGCCGCGGCTGGTCTCCGCGCCGGGAATACCCGGGGCCACAGGTAAGGGGGGTGGGGGGGGGGAGGGGAGAACGAAGAGAAAGAAGGGTGGAACACGGAGGGCCAAGAAGTGGTGGTGGTGGCGGCGGGGGAGAAGGCAATACCCTCCCCTTCCGCTTTAAAACCCAAAGTGTGAGGACGTTGGCACAAAGAATTTGATTTGCGAAGGGGAGAATTGGCGACGTAAAAAAGTGGATTTGGGGCGGCCCATATTGCACCGCCCCTCGCGACTATGTTTAACGTTAACTGTCGAATTCTGCTATCAAATCATCCAGTCGAGTTTATTTCCCCCAGGGACAATGCGTAGGCGAGAAGCCCATCCATCAGCAGGATTATAAAAGTGAAGAACCCGCGACTTTGAGTTCAGAACTTGCTCTGCAAACGGTGTTAGAAAATCAGAGAGGACCTAATGATTTCCGTTTGGATGCGCCGGCCCAACGCACCTCCCAGGCCACGTAGCACCAAAGTGCTTTCAAAATTCCAGGAGCTATTCTCTCTCTTCCCTCGCCCCCCCCCCCCCCCCGTCTGTTTGTCTCTTTCTGTGCTGGGTGGAATGGAAAGCAGCTAGGCAGAGGCTGAGAAGGAGGGTGGGAGAGAACTCAGCATCCTATTTGTTAAATAAAATACATATTTGGTTCTGCAATCCGTAAGACAAGTAAGCCAGAGCGGAGCGCAAGGTCTCCTTACGCAACTCTTCCTGCAGCCTCCCCTTTGGCCTCCCCTCTCTCACGCCCCCAGCTTGTAAATGTAAAAAAAAAAAAAATCCCTTCCCAACGATCTACTCTGGAAACTTAAAGCATTATCTATTATTTAACACGTATCTGTGTCCGAGGAAAAATGAGAAAGGCGCTGCATGATTAGGACCTAAGGGGCAACCCAGCAAACTGAGAGCGTAATGATGCCCCTAAATGAAGGGGGAAATGTGCCGCGGCGCGCTCTATTAATCAGACTGTCAATTTCACCCCCGAGGCCAAACCCCCGGGCGAGCAGAGCAGGCTCGGAGCGGGCAAAGGACCGGAGCCTCTTTCCTCACTTCTTGTCTCTTCTCGCCTCCTACCTGGATCTATTTGTCTGCTCCGAAGCCGCCTACATTACCCACTGACAGGAGCGTGTATTTATTTGCTTATAAACCTGTTACAATAAATGATTATTCGAACGGCGTCATTCGTACCTTAATGACGAGCGGGCGCTACTTTTTGATGAATGACATCTCGGGCTCGGAAGGATGTATGGGTCATTTTGACCAGTCATTCCCTCGCTCTGGCATCCCACAATTTTTTCCGCCTCCCTCCAAAAGAGATAATAATATTTAGAGGCGCTCGCTGGGGCTGAATGCGAATTAGCTCAAGGCGCAGTCCATCATTAGGACCGTACATCCGAGCCACTGTGACATTTTTTAGAAAGCTGAGATGATGGAAAGAATAAGAAAAGAGATGATTCTGATGGAGCGAGGGCTGCACAGCCCCACCGCCGCCAAGAGGTTCTCCGGTTTGTCCGACTCGGCGGGCAACGCTGTGCTGGAGGCCCTGGAAAATTCGCAGCACCCGGCTCGCCTCAGCCCGCGCCTGCCGTCGGCCCCGCTGCACGGCGCTCTGGGAGAGCTCCCCGCCAAGGGCAAATTCGAAATAGACACTTTATTCAACCTGCAGCATCCGGGCAGCGAAAGCACCGTCTCCGCCGAAATCGCCGCCGCCGCCGAGAGCCGCAAGAAGCCGGGCCATTATTCGGAAGCGGCCACCGAGGCCGACATGAGCAGCGACGTGGAGGTGGGCTGCTCCGCGCTGCGCTCCCCTGGAGGCCTGGGGGCCGCGCCGCTCAAGGAAAACAATGGCAAAGGTAACCGCGCCCGCCCACGCTGCCACCCTCTCTAGCCTGGTCCTCCCTCCGCCACCCGGTTCCCCTCCGGCCCTGCCCAGCTCCTAACAGCCCCTCTGGGCCACAGCTACCCGGGCTGGGCTCTGGCGAGGGCGGGAGAAGGCAGTAGAACCGTGCCTTCGGTTCTGCTCCCCGGAGCCCCCACCCCCACCCCAATCCAGCGAGGTGCGGGTCTGAGTCTCCAAGCAGCCCGCCCCTCCTTCCCCATCCAGAACAGGCGAAAATGTGTCTGCAGCCCGGACCGGCCTGGCAGCGGAGTCCCTCTTGGGGAAGGGTGCCCTGGCGTGACTTAACTTCTCAGCGCACTGCCTTGGAACCTTTCGGGTCAAGTGCAGGGGATTATTCTTCCGGACAAACCGGAGGGAACCTGGTCTGGCACCTCCGCTCAGCCCGCGGAGGTCACCGAGAGGAGGAGTTGAAACTAGGTTCCACACCTCGGTGACTCTTGTTGGAACTGCAGCTGTTTTGCAACTCTTAAAATATATATTTTAAACTAAACCCCCAAAGACTATCCAAAATAGAGGAGAGGGGGGAAGAAAAGGGGTGAGGGGGGGGGGGAGGCGTCTGAAGGCCAAAGACAAAACTCTCCCGCTGTCTGTCTCCAAACCACTGCAAATCCAGAGCTTCCCACATTGCACGCGGACGTGGGCACTTTCCTCTAGGCCGATTTAGCTCCAGATTTGAACATTTTCTTATCCTTAATCGAAAAAACGAAAACCCCAAAGCCAAACCAACGCACCCAAACCCTTCTTTAATTCCACTCGGATTCTTGGGTTATGAAGGGCTCCCCAAACTTTATTGATTCCATCAACGGCAGCAATTTGTAAGCATGACAGACCCTATCAATTCTGGCAGCGCCTCGCCTCCCTGGTCGCGGCTTCCCCCCGCGGCGCGCAGCCGGGACTCGGGGCTCAGGGTCCTGCAGCGACTCACGCGCTGCCGGCCGTTCTTTTGCTAGGCTACGCGGACAGCGGCTCGGCCGCCGGCAGCACCACGACGACGCCGGGCTCGGGCCTCGGCAGCCTGCATGGAGGCGGCGGCGGCGGCGGCGGCGGCGCGGCGCTGGGCGGCTCGGGCTCCGGCGCGGATCAGGTGCGGCGCTATCGCACGGCGTTCACCCGCGAGCAGATCGCGCGCCTGGAGAAGGAGTTCTACCGGGAGAACTACGTGTCGCGGCCCCGCCGGTGCGAGCTGGCCGCCGCGCTCAACCTGCCCGAAACCACCATCAAGGTATGGATTCCAGAGCGCGACGGCTCAGGCCTCCTCTCCTGGGGGGAGGGGGGTGGGTTCTGGGTTGATGATGGTTTCTTACTCCTTCTCCTTTTGCGGCGTGTGAAGGTTTCACTGAGGGCCTGGAAACTCACTGGGGGTGGTCAGGCGAGAAGTTGGCTTATTTCTCTCTGCTGAGCACGAACGGTGGGGCTGCCTGGCAGACTGGGAAAGGCCCTGGAAAAGTGTCGCCTGTGTCGCAAATGCGCGCCTGGGAACGAGCCTGACCAGGTGTCCCGGCCCGAGCCCGTGGCCCGACTTGCCTCTGGGTGGCTGGCTTTGTTCTTCAAGCACGAACCAGAGGCGAAACTTTTCATTCGCTCTCGCTCTTCGCGATTTATTTTTCACAGAAATCGTTACAACGTGGAGAGGAGGATACTGTATTTTTAAAAAATCGATGGGCTTGCGAAAGTAGTTTTCTAAACAGTTTTTTTTTTTTTTGGACAACAGGGGTGGGGTGGGTGGGAGGAGACGAAAGGCAACCTCTTGGGGCTGGGAGAACAAAAAACGAAATGGTCCTTATTGTTTTTAGGTGATTGGTTTTATTCTCCGCCAGGGAGAGGTTTGGGCTGGAGGTTGGGCGCCTTCGTGCACCCTTCACGGGGGACTCACGTTCTAGAAAAGAAAAGAGGAACCCCACGCGGTAGGACAGGGATATAGAACACTCTGGTCGGTTTGCTCGGGCTCTTTCTTGAATTTCGGGTTATGACGAATGATACCTTTATTAGCCGCTGCGTTGGGAGGGGTGAAGCCGCCCAACTTAAGGGGACATAGCCCCCGCCATTATTTCAGGCAAATGATTCTAACAAAAAAGGAAGAGACGGCTCAGCCCCTCCGGGCAGTCCTTGCAGACCGGAGGGCTCAAGATTTGGCGAGACCACCCCTGAGACCGTCACCAGGCTGTCTTTTCTTCTGGTTGCCCAGGATCGGGGTACAAGCCCCGGGTTGGGAGGCCGGGCCGGGCCCGGTGGGTGTCTGGGTGGCAGGAGAGAGAGGACCGGTTGGGCGAGGATGAGGAAGGACCGCCAGCGAGGGGGCAGGACGCCGGAGCCGTTGCCTTGGGGCCCGCGGGGGACGACTTGCGCTCCGCGGCTGAGCCCAGGCCGGCCCACGGGGACGGCGGGCGCGGGCCTAGCCGCCCGAGGCCCGGGAGGGGCAGGCCGGCGCGGGCGGGAGCGGGTCTGCGGTCGCGCTCCCTAACCCGGGCCGCGGCGCGGCTCTCCCCGCAGGTGTGGTTCCAGAACCGGCGCATGAAGGACAAGCGGCAGCGCCTGGCCATGTCCTGGCCGCACCCGGCCGACCCCAGCTTCTACACCTACATGATGACGCACGCGGCCGCCACCGGAAGCCTGCCCTACCCCTTCCACTCGCACGTGCCACTGCACTACTACCCGCACGTGGGCGTCACGGCCGCCGCCGCCGCCGCCGCCGCCTCGGGCGCCGCCGCCGCCGCCTCGTCGCCCTTCGCCACGTCCATCCGCCCGCTGGACACCTTCCGAGCGCTCTCGCACCCCTACTCCCGGCCCGAGCTGCTCTGCAGCTTCCGCCACCCGGGCCTCTACCAGGCGCCGGCGGCCGCCGCGGGGCTCAACAGCGCGGCCTCCGCCGCGGCGGCGGCGGCGGCGGCGGCGGCGGCGGCCTCCTCGGCCGCGGCGGCCGGCGCGCCCCCCAGCGGCGGGTCCGCGCCCTGCTCGTGCCTCAGTTGCCACAGTAGCCAGTCGGCCGCCGCCGCCGCGGCCGCCGCCGCCGCCGCCCTGGGTTCCCGAGGCGGGGGCGGCGGCGGGGGAGGGGGCGGCGGCGGCGGCGCGGGGGCGGCGGGAGGCTCGGACTTCGGTTGCAGCGCCGCGGCTCCGCGCTCCGAGAGCGGCTTCCTGCCCTACTCGGCCGCGGTGCTCAGCAAGACGGCGGTGAGCCCGCCGGACCAGAGGGACGAGGCGCCTCTCACTAGATAACTACGCGCGGCTGCCGCTAGGGGGCCGCGCCTGCCCTCGCTGCGTGGGCCCGGGGGGTGCCCCGCGTGCCCCCTGCACCCTGCGTTCTCTGCCCGCTGCCCCGGCGGCCGCCAGGGGGCGCCCCGGGACGCGAGAGCCCACGGGCAAACTGCCCCAGGTGGGGTGGAAGGGGGGCAGCGTGTGCGAGTCCGGCCGGGGGGGAGGGGCCCTCCCCCACAAAGTAGTTCTATTTTTGTATTTGTCACCCAGTCGCCTCTCCTCCGTCCCCCTCTTGTGTGTTTCTGGCCGCCCAGGTCCCGCTCCCCGCCTCTGATCTGAGCTCTTGGTCTCCCCGAAGACAATCCGTCCCCCTCCGAGCCTCAGGGAGGCTGCGTGTCTCGGCCGGCCCCTGCGGAGAGGAATGGTGTGCACTAGTGCGCTGGGCCGAGCAGTCACCCCGAGGCAGGTTTCCCCCGATGCTCTTGCTTTCTCCCGTTCCCTGTCTCCTCCTTACACGGGCCTGGGCGGAGGTGGCCCCTTGCCCCCCTCATCCTGAGTCGGCCAGGGTCCCCGCTGGAGGAGCAGGTGGAGCGGCCGTCGGTGAAGACCCGGCTGCGGGTGTGTTTGTGGTTGAGGCTGGCGCTTGGGGAACTGGGCCTGTGGGGCTGTGGCCGCCGCCTTCCTCGGGAAGGAGAGCGGGTGGGATCTCCCCGTCTGCCTCAGTCCCACCTCCTTTCCCTCTTTTTGGGGTCTCGGGTTGGTCTCAGAGCTGGTTCCAGCTGCTGAAGGCGCTTGAGTGTTGTGTGCCAGCAAGGACACCTTAGGACGTGGCCCCCGAGCGCCAGGCCGGAAGGAGAAGGAAAGGGAGCGAAAGGGCAGGGCAAGAGTGACCGAGGGCCGTAGGATTCGGAGAGGCGTTTTCAGCTCCATTTCCCGTATCTACCCGCTTCCACCGGGTCTGAGCAATACTTGAATCTCTAGACATATGCTACAATCCCGAAGCACTTCCTTAGACACCTTTCCCATTTCCCACTCTCTCCTCCCCTCACCCCTCTTGCCTCCTGGTTTTCCTTCTCCTCTGATAAAATGGTTCTTGGCACATTTCTCACGCATGTCTATTGCTCCTTCGCCGCCGCCGCCGCCGCCGCCAAACCACCGCTGGGTTGCTGAGACCTGCTCTGCCAACCCTGGCTACTGGAGGGGTTCCCTTGAACTTGAAGAAAGGCACATCAAAACCCACCAGTGTTACTGCCACGTCAATTTTGATGCTAATAATGTGCAGATTATGACGAAAATTGCCAATCATGCTCTCTGATGGACCTCCTTTGAATGTGGAATTGGAGAAAAGTTCCCCGCACGGAGACCTGCTGTCAAGGACTAACAACCCGCTAAGGGAAGTCATTAGGAGAGACGGATAAGAGACTCGGTACATAAAACATTGCTCTCGGTGCATAGAATGTATGTTATTTAATGTTATCTCTGTTACCTGAAGTGATTCCGCCGAAGAAAGCCACGTTCTTATCATCTCAATTGCCAATTTTCATTTTGGTAACTTGGACGCCCTGGGTAGACTTTTCTCTGTTAAGTTGATATTCCACCAATGTGAACAGCCTCATTAAATCAAGCCCAGATATTTCCATAATGCTCCCCGCAGAGCCACTTCGCTCCTCACATAATGAGATTTTCCGAAGAGCTGAAGCCCTAAAATAACTTGCTAGTGCTTGTTGGGGCCCGGTGAAGTGGGTAGATGTGAGGATCAAAATGTAGGTATTTTACCTACGTATGTACGCCTATCTATGTAGGAGTAGATTATATGTAATTTGCTTATTATATGTACTCAGGCTCCTAAGCATATACATACGTAAGAGTAACACGCACATCCATATAGATACATCTGCACTATTTCCTGCAATTTATTTCAAAT